>PVIY010044397.1:0-19727 GCA_004026745.1 Myrmecophaga tridactyla
CTGAGCATATTAAAGGAAGAAAGAGTCATTGGAATTGAAGTTGGTAAATGTTGCAAAATATCATCACATTAACTATATGACACTTTGAGCTGACATAGGCATTTTAAGAGAGCTATCAATAAATTGACAGGTAATCCTGGAAAAAAAAATAGAGCACATGACCAAATTTTAATTTATGAGTATTTTATTAACTTGAGCTCAGTATCTGAGTTCTCTATACATGATCAGTTAATGAATATGTAATATATTACATATTACATATAGGTTATAATATATTGAAGATATGCTGGGGAAGATTAGGTAAAATATTAAAAAGAGGGAATATCTGAAGGAGCATTTTCTTTTAGGCTTCTATGGGTTATTCTTTTGAATGATTTAACCATAAACTATGACTTATACAGAGACCATTTTTAAGACATAAGTTCCATTTGGGCTGAAAAGCAGCATTTATAACATTAAGTAGTTTCCCATTTTCCATTTTAGTCTGACAGTCTTCTTGTCAAGGTTGTAGGATGACATTGTGCAATCTCATTCTTTTCTTTGTGGTCACTTAAAAAAGCTCGCGAAGCACCTGTTGTAAAAAGTCTAGCCATGGGAACAGAGTTTGGGTATGATAACTTCAGACCAAGCTTCAACCATACTTGCCTACTATTTATTGCACAGAAAAGAGGATATCCAGGGATAGGATCAGGGGAAACTGGAGGTAATACTGTTGAAAGCAAGGTGTGAGCAGTTGTTCCTGAAGTAATTATGTGTTTGTCTTGGCTCTCTATTCCCATGAATTCATGGGATTCACTTGAAAAGTAGTAAGCAAGTCCTGAATGTCAAATATTAACAAAGCATTTAAGAAAAAGAATCTTTGAAAGTAATGTGACACATTTTATTTTATAAAATCTCCAACCACAGAGTCTGTATTCCTGTATACCATTCTGTATGCCATCTGAATTTAAAATGCTTTAATGATGTTGACAGTCTTCACCAGGTGATGTGAACTATAGGGTTAAAGATTCTGTTCAGTCTTATTCACTCTATCATTGAATGCACTGTCAGGCACATGATAAATGTTTGAAAACCTGTGTTAAATATTTGCTTGAGTGATTAAAATTTAAGATGATTTTAAAGTTTGAGCTAATTTATTTCTTTCCCTTCAAACATATTCTTCTTCTAATCTCTCTTATCTTAGTAAATGGTAATGCTAGCTACCATTGCTACACCAGAAACCTGGTCACTCCCCTTGATTCTATTTTCTATCTCACACCTCATATTCAATGAATGCTGTTGTTGCTATCTCAAATCTATCCTCCACTTCACATCAGCACAACTTCCATACAAAGCTAAGTCACATCATTTCTTGCTTTGACCACTGACTGCAGCCAGAATTATCTAGAAGCACAAGTAGATAATGGAATTCTACTGCTTAAAACTCTGTATTGGCTTCCCATAGACTTCGAAGAAAATCCAACTTCCTACCTGGCTGCATTAATCCACTTACTATATAAATATAGAAGTAAGTATACCTACTAAGCATTGAGCATATGAAAGCTTAGTTCTTGAGCTATTGTGGATTCAAAGAGTCTGTTTTCCTGCCTTCACAAACTCATACCCTGGGAGAGATTAATATATATACCAGTAACTATAATGCAAGTGCTCTGGAAGTTTTTACATTTAAGCGTTATTTATACTCAACCTGTTTATCAAATGATTTTTATTTGACTGTAGATGGGAGTTTCAAGGGGAAAAATTATTTCTTTTTGGGGGAATCATGTAGGCTTCTTGAAGAACCCAATGTTTGATTTAAACTTTGATGGATATAGAGTTTGATGGTACAAGTATAGTGGGACAGGAAAATCACTGTAAATGAGCAAAGAAGGAAACTCCATGACTTACATAGGGAGCAGCTAGAAGGAGCAAAGTGTTCACAAACGTGAATAGAGAGGGTCCATTTGGAAAGTAAAGTTGAGTCAGATTGTGTGGTGTTCTTAACTGACTTGTCAAAGATTTTGTATATTGTTTGAAAGGGGAACCACTGAAAGTTTTGGAGCTGGGCAGTGATTTAATTAGGCACTGTTTAGAATGGTTAATCTGGAATGCCATATAGAATGGATTGAAATCATGTAGGATTTGGTGAATGAAATGGAAGGGCATTAGTTTTGAAACTTCCGATTAAAGGAAAGAGACAAACAGGTTTACAGTGCTCATGAAAGGAATGGAGAGAAAGGGTAGACTGGGAAATTACTGCAGAAGAGATGTCCACCTGTTTTGAAAACTCATTGGCAGTCCAAGGCATTGGAAGGAATAAAAAAGAATAATGCAGGTTGCAAGCCAAGATAAACAACTGTGAGACTGCTGACACTTAACAGAATGTAGAATAAGTGATCACATACTATGGCTGGGTGAGGGTAATTGAGAGGGAGAGCTGAATTTGAATACTTGAATTTGAGATGAGAATTACACTTGTGGTAAGGATTATGATGATAAGGTTTAAAACTTTATGTCCTGCTTTCTATATTGGACAAAGGACAGATAATACTTTGTAATTCACTCTTTTTTAAGGATATTACAAGAAGTTGCCTAGAAGGTCACAAGTTTTGATTTCTGTGTATATCTGGGTGACTGGGATAAAGTGAATGACATAGAGTCAGGTGACTGTGGTTGAAATCCTGACACTGCTCACAAGCACTGTGAACTTCTCAAACCTTGTGAATCCACTAACCTCAGTTTACTTCCCTATGAAAGAGAAACAACTGCAGGATTGCTGTATTCTCAAGGAATAGTGGAAAAAGACAGTGAGATACTGTGCTTTTTTCCTTTTAAATTTTTCTAGTAACATGTATACAAACTAAAATTCCCCGCTTTTAACCACATTCAAATATATAATTCAGTTATATTATGTTCACAATGTTGTGCTGTTATCATCACCACCCATTACCAAAACTTTTCCATCAACCCAAATAGAAACTCTGTTTAATCTAAGCCCTAACACCTTGTGCTGGTTAAAGCTGTCATGTACCCCAGAAAAGCCAGGCCCTTTAATCCTCATTCAATATTGCTGGGTGGGAACCTTTTAATTGTTTCCATGGAGATGTGAATCACCCAATTTTGGGTGGTAATTTTTGATTAAATGGTTTTCATGGCTATGTGTCTCCAGCCATTCAATGTGGGGTTTCTTACTGGAGTCCTGTATGAGGGTACCATTTTAGAGAAGCTCAGAGCCAACAGTGCTGAGAGAGCCACACAGCCAGAGATCTTTGGAGATGCAGAAGGAGAAAGCCCCAGGGAATCCTTAGGATATTAATTAAGGGATTTTCATATATGCTCTTTATTATGTTGATGTAGTGTCCTTTTTTTCTTAGTGTTCTAAGTATTTTGAGGGGGGCATGGGCAGGCTACAGGAATTGAACCCAGGTCTCCAGTTCGGCAGGCAAGAATTCTTGCCACTGAGACACCGTTGTACCGACCAGCGTTCTAAGTATTTTAAATCAAGAAGCAGTGCTGGATTTTGTTGAATGCCTTTTCTGCATCAATTGAGATGATCATGTGGGTTTTCCCTTCATTCTGTTCTTGTGGTGCATTTAATTAATTTTCTTATGTTGAATCATCAAAGCATAACTGGAAAAATCCTACCTGATCATGATGTGCAATTCTTTTAATGTGCTGTTGGATTCAGTTTGCTGGTCTTTTGTTTAAGATTTCTGCATCTATATTCATAAGAGATATTGGTCTGTAGTTTTCTTTTCTTATTGTGTCTTTATCTGGCTTTGATATGAGGGTGATGTTGACTTCATAAAATGAATTAGGGAGGGTTCCTTCCTCTTCAACTTTTTGGAAGAGTTTGAGCAGAATTGGAGCTAAGCTTTCTTGGAATATTTGGTATAATTCCCCTGTGAAGCCATCTGATACTGGACTTTTCTTTCTTGGGAGGTTTTTGATTACTGATTGTATATCTTTTCTAGGTATTGGTTTGCTGAGGTCTTCTATTTCTTCTTGAGTCAGTGTTCATGTGTCTTTAGGAATTTTTCCCTTTCATCTAGGTTATCTAGTTTGTTGGTGTATAGTTGTTCATTGTATCCTCTTTTACTCTTTATTTCTGTGGGACTGGTAGTAACATTCTCTTTTTCATTTCTGACTTTAGTTATTTGTTGGTTTTATTGATCTTTTTAAAGAATCAAAGTTTGCTTTTGTTGATTTTCTCCATTGATTTTTTATTGTCTATTTCATTTATCCTCTCTTTTTGTTATTCCCTTCCTTCTGTTTCCTTTGGATGGATTTACTTTGCTCTTTTTTTTTAGATCCTCCAGTTTTAAGGTTAGATCCCTGACTTGAGACTTTTCTTCATTTTAATGTAGGGTTTAGAGGTATAAATTTCACTCTCATCACTGCCTTTATTGCATCCTATACGTTTCCTATTTTGTTTTTTTCATTTTCATTAGTCTCAAGGCATTTCTTATTTTTTCTTTGTAAGTCTTACACATTTTTGACCCTGAATTCTTCTGTTAAAGTCTACTTTCAAATTTATTTGATTTTTGGTATTGTACCATTTTGAGTTCCTTCTTATTTCTTTCTAAGTATTTTTTTCAGATATTTTCTTTGTAGTTACCTTGTAGTTAAAAATAACATCTTAGATCTATAATAATTATATTTGATTTGCTATAAACCTGACTGCAATAGCACACACATACAGTATTCTTAAACTCCTCTGACTCTCAAGCTTTTTCTGTATTTTTAAAAAATATCTTTGTATATTGTATGTCCCAAACCATAGATTTATCATTACTTCTTAAGCATTTGCATTTTAGCTCCTGTAAGAAGTAAGAAGTGGAGTTATATACTAAAAAATACAATAGTACTGGCATTTATAATTACCCATTTGGTTACCTTAGTGGAGGTCTTTATTTTCTTAAGACACTTTGAACCACTGTCTAGTGTCCTTTCTTTTCAGTCTGAAGAACCCCCTTTAGCGTTGCTGGTCAGACATGTATAATGGTAATGAATTTCTTCCACTTTTGTTTATCTGGGAAGGTCTTAATCTCACCCTCATGTTTTAAATAAAGTCTTCTCAGATATAAAATACTTCTTTGACAATTGTTTTGTTTTGTTTTTTTCAGTACTTTAAATATTTTGTACCACTGCCTTTTCATCTCCATGGTTTCTGATGAGAAATCAGAACTTAATCTTATTTGGATTCCCTTGTACCTAACTTATATTTTTCTCTTGCGGCTTTCAGAACTTTCTCGTTGTCCTTGGCATTGGACAGTTTGAATAGTTCGTTCTTTTGAACAAAGTATTTTGTTCAGCTTGAATATATGTTCTTCCTTTATCTCTCTCTCCCTCATTTTTATCCTGTTTGGTATTTCTTAGGCTTATTGAATGTGCATATTCATGTCTTTCATTCATTTTGGGATTTTTCCTGTCATTATTTCTCTGAATATTCCTTCTTCCCCTTTCTCTGCTTCTTACTCCTCTGTGAATCCTATAATGTGTATATTGTTACATATGATGATGTCCCTTAGGTCTCTTCAGCACTTGTTGTTCTCTTTAGTTCTTTTTCTTTCTGCTCCTGAATCATTTTATTTCATCTGTCTTGTTTTCAAGATTGCTGGTTCTTTCTTCTGCCACTTCCAATCTGCTGTTGAAACCATCTAGGGAATTTTTCTTTCAAGTTATGGTGTTCTTCAACTACAGCATTTCTGTTTGGTTCCTATTTAAATTCTCAAAGAGATTCTTATATTTTTCATTCATTGTTCTCCTTATATCCAATAGTTATTTCTCTGTTTCCTTTGTGTTTCTTGGAGCATGTTGAGGATCATTTATTAAACATTTTTTCTAATAAGTAAGTTCGAAGTCTGGTCCTATTAATTGGTTTCTGGATTTTTATCTTTTCCTTTGGATTAGTCCTCATTTTCTGTTTCTTTGTTTGTCTTGTAATATTTTGTTTCATACTGTACAGTTTAATAGTTTAAAGTGTTAACTCTGGGATTTAGCTTCTGAGTTTTGTGTTCCTTAAGTTTATGTGCTGCTAGTGATGTGACAGAGATTATCTTGAATGCCAGGAGCGAATCAAAACAAACAAATCAAAGCAAAAAGCAACTTTCAATTTGCAAATTGTCTTTGCAAATTGACTCTGCTTTGGTTGGTGGTTTCCTTCAAAGCTTAGCCCTCCTCTCCAGATCATTCCAAGACAGATGTGAAGTGCAGGGTCTTCTCGGTCTTATCTGAGCCTATGTGTATCTGCTGAGTCTGCTTCTTTTCCTGGGCTTGTGATTGCTAGAGGCTTTGGGAATTTCTGCTTTTACAATTTACAGAAGTTCGGTGAATGCCCCCTCCAAACCAGGACCTTCACATCCTCCTGGGTGCTTTCCTGTGTGACTTAATAGAGGCAGTCCTTTGCCCCAGGCTGTTTCAATTTAATTGTCTCTCACATAGTCCCAGGTATCTGCAAGCCTCTTCTCTGTCCTCAGGACAAACTCTGGGAGGGCCAGTTTAAGACAATTTACCCTCAGGCTTCCAGGTACTGACATACATGTACCCACGTATGTGCACAAGGGCCACTGTTTCTCCCTCTGGAAAAGGGTCAGGGACCTTCAATGGAAATGCAAGCTGGCTCTACCCCATGTTGTGGAAGGGATCAGGGAGTGGCTACAAAAGGCACCAGGAGCTCTGTTATGGTTTTTGAAGCTGCATTTTTTCTATTTTATTCAGCATTTGCTCAGTTAATGCAGTCCTCTAACTGTTTTGCCAAAGTTTTGAGGAAGGTTACTATCTTCAAGATTCTCTGCTGCCTTCACCCAAGGCAAATACCTACTGACTGGAAGTAGCTGATCAAAAGCAATGACCAGCAATTAGACTCTTGCCTCCTCCACCAATGTTTTGGAGGACTAGGTCTTTATGTGCTGCCCTGGCACCAGCAAGCTGCATCAGGAGGCTGAGCTGCAGACCCTCCCATAGCCCACCTCAAGGCTGGAGGTTTGAGGACAGTAAACACCAGCATTTCCTGGAATTTGCCAGCACGACCCTCCCACTCCTTCCTGGATGCTGCACAGCCTTAGTAGTCTCCAGAGTTTCAAAATAATTGGTCCAGACAGTTCTTAACCAGTTCAATAGTTGTTTTAGTGAAGGGACTGATTCCCAGAGCTTCCTAATCTGTCCTCTTCCCACAAGCACCACAATAATATGTTTTTAATTGCTTTGTAAATCCTTTTGTGGGGGCAGGATCAACCAGAAAAATTCTGGGTATCTGCGATGTGTCTTGTGAGTGTTGGATATTGGATATGATTATGCATTATAGAACTGCTTCAAATAATTGTTAGTTTTTATAGCTTTGATGATGTTGTTGTCCCTGAGCTCACATATGCACACACACACACACACACACACACACACAATCACATTTTTTTTAAGTGTTTGTTTCATTGGTCAGGTAGCCTTACATTTTTCTTTAAACGTTCTTGGTGCTACAGAAAAGTTAAAGTGGCTAGGGGAATCTTAGAACTTGAAAGGTGGAAAAAGACATGTAAGGTCCGTACCACATTGCCTCTGTGCTGGCTTGCTGAAGCCACGCTTTCCCGCACTGCCTCCCTGTGTTCACTGAGAGAAGCACTGGGTATGTGCTTCTACCTAAAGTGCCGTTGTCACCTAGTTTTGTCATATAGATCTTTGGAGACACTGACAAACTGACAGGCTTTGAATACCAACAACAGAGCTCCATGCCAGGTATGATAAGCTCAGCAATACTCTGTAGAAGAAAATTAAAGGTTGTTGGTAAAATCTCCCTAAAGCTCAGGCGGGACTTGGGATTTAACAAAAAAGCATTTAGAGAATAGCCGGTTTCTAAACTTCTCTTTCTGTAGAAAGAAAATTTAATTTCTTTTGAAGTACACTCATTCCAAAATGAGGTATGTGACAAGCTATCGCAACCAATGAAAATGCAGCAGATCCCTTAAAATAAATAAGCACTGTGTCCACTCCCAATGAAATGGCTTTTGTTTGAGTAGTGGGTGGGTTTGATAAGGATGGTGTTAGAAACATTTAATGAGGTGTAAAGGAAAAATGACTTCCATAAGTTCACATGACTGTCATTATATTCTCTCCTATGTTCCCTTTCCCCCAAACTTTACTCTTACAGAGTCACATCCTTGAAGACTTTGGCATCTGCCACGCTAGACATCAGGGGATGTGCTGATAAGGCAGCCCTCATGTGCTGAGTGTGTATAAACATGTATTTTATACATAGTAAGAAAAGCTACAAACATGGGAAAAGAACAAGAATGCTGTGCCTGAACTTTTCTTGTTAGCAGGTAAAGGGCTTGCTTCAGAGTCTACGCAGACTCTTTTTGAATGAACTAAACTTTAAAACAGACAGACAGACAGACAGACAGACAGAGATTTCCTAGAGTTATAATCTTTCTCTCACTTCCTGAATATTTCCTTATGTGAATTTTCTTGATTATTTTTTTAAAACAATAATCATCCCCTTGTTTTCTTTCTCCCTTTTAAGTCACCTCCGGCTGTAGCAACATTAGCTAAACATCTTCCCAATTCCATTTCACTCATTAGTATTAATGTAGTAATAGTCATTCCCTTCCTTGGCTCTTTAGACTTGCTTCAATATTTACACATTGGCCAAAGCCGATGGAGCAGGAATAATGAGCCTTTGACACTCCACACTGCACAAATTAGGTGAAGGCCTGTTTCCCTGGGTGGGGTTTGTGCAGGAATAATTTATGTGTGTTACAATTATGAATTCAAATGAAAGTCAGCGCTCCTTGTATTTGTAGCGCTTGTAAAGCGCTGTGGTGTGGTTGTGGCACCACCCGAGCTGGACTGATTTGCTGCCTCTCAAGTGACCATGAGAA
The DNA here is from genome assembly GCA_004026745.1 of Myrmecophaga tridactyla. Lineage (NCBI taxonomy): Eukaryota > Metazoa > Chordata > Mammalia > Pilosa > Myrmecophagidae > Myrmecophaga > Myrmecophaga tridactyla. The sequence continues at coordinate 8,853 of PVIY010044397.1, forward strand.
ATTGAATTGCCCTTTAGCCTTCTCCAACCTCTACTCGAATTATTGTTTCATTCTTTTAAGGGAGAGGTCCCTCTTCGGTCAGAAGCCTTTTATACTGACTTGTCAGATTGGAGGCGGAGGGGCTTTTATTCCCACTTTAAGCTTCCTGAAAGCACAGTTTTATATGTAAAGAGCTTCCTTGGGATTTTTTTTCTATTTATTTTCTGGTAAGATAAACAAGTCAACTTTCCTGCTTTCATCAAACACCAAAATCAACAGACATTTATGGAACATTTGTTACTTGCCAGACATCGAGTTAGGAACTGGAACCCTTTCCAGTTTATTCTCTTATTTCAGAATAAAGTTAAAGTAAAAATAATAGATCCTGAAGACGGAATTTTTAGATTACAGAGAAATTCTAGAAAACATGCACCTAGCAGTTTACTTGAGAAAGAGGGAAATTAAATATCTTTTCTTCTCTAACAATATTCTTGTCTTCCAAATCAAATCATCAACATTTGTAGAGATGTGGATTAGCTTTAGAAACAAGGAGAACTTCTTTTGACTAATATTTGCCCCCCTACGGGTAAGATGTTTGTATATTTAGACATCTGTGCTTCCTGTCAAAGAACAACTAAAGACTTTTCTCATTGACTCTGTTCTGAAGATTTGTTTTTATCATTTTCAGTCCCTGCTTTTAGCAATGGATCTGCAGGGGTGTCTCCCTGCTGAGAGTTCAAAATTTTTCCCTGCCACACAGACACCATTCCCTCCAAATATGGCATTCAGCTTTCATGAACACTCAAGGACCCAACTAAATTCAGGGCTAATTGTTGTTAATCCTGCATTTATTACCCAACCATGGCTATTTTTGTTGTTGCTGTTAGCAGTCAGAAAAAAAAAAAAGATCCAGCAACAGTATAAATGTCACTGATTTAAAATTGGTTGTAAAATGAGAAAGAACTTCAGACCGGGGATGCCAGCTCCAGAGGAGCAGAGGAAATTGTGAAGCAGAACTAGAAATAAAAACTGATAGAAGGGAAAGAGAAAAATTGGAGGGAGAGATTTAAAAAAAAATAGAAAGGGTAAAAGGAAGGATGAGAAATCCTGCAAAAGAGCTCTTAGGTTCACCAAGCCTGCTTGGGAGAGACTGGAATCCGCAGGAGGCTGAGATGAAGGATTGTGCATCAGAATTCTACCTGCCACCAAAGGCTGACAGACAAATCCTTCCTTTGGGGGACAGTGCCAAGGAAATCCACTGAGTTTTAGCCTCCAAACGGATAAACATGTTGGGGAAGAATCTTACAATTTTAGAATCAGATGGGATGTTAACAACTGTCGAGTCTGTCTCTTTTTAAAGGTGAAAACACAAGCAATCCCAGAAGTCCCTGACATGCACAATTTTGCAAAGCTAACTAGCAGTAGAGCCAGGTGTCTTGACTCGCAAACCAAGAAAATTTAAGTGGTAGGGTCAAATAAAAGGATGCAAGCTTCTGTAAGGAAGATGGAGTCAAAGCAGATAGCCCCCCGATGAATAAAATAACTCATTAAGTAAAAATTCCATATGCAATCCAAGTTCCTTGACTAGGGACTAGTCCACGATGAAAAAATGAAATCATAAGTACAAACTCACAAGAACTGTCTTGAGTATTTTCCCCAACTTTCTATACTTCCTGACAGTATCTTTGTCTTGGACATTAGGGAGGGGAGCTTTTGTGTTTTCCTAGGAAAAAAAATCTTTGTCTCCTCTCTAGAAAGCATCATTAACCACATTGATTGATTGATTGATTCCTTTATTTATTCAGTCACCCAATACATATTTACGGAGTGTTTCCTTTGTTCAAGTTCCTGAATTACAGAAAGTCCTCCTTTAAGAAAATCATAGTTTTGATGTAAGACCTATTCTCAAATAAGTTCCATGCAAGGTGGTAATAAATATCCCCATACCATAATACAGGTGCATATAAAGATACTCCAAAGGAAGGAGAGACAACTTTTAACTATGGGGCTCAGACAAAGTCACATGGAAGAGGTGGCCCTGGAATAAGCCTTTGAAGAAAGAAGGTAGAAAGTAGTTATCACTCAATATTAATAGTGAGTTCCTTCAGTAATGGGGCATTTTGCCAAGTGCTTGAGATTCGAAACAATGGTATATATACCCTCAAAGGGCTTAAAATCTGGTTCATATCCCTAATTAGAAATTTAAGTCAACATTTTCATACTGAACACACTTTTCATTTCAAATAGCTTAGTCTATGAAACGAATTATTTTTGTAATGGTGGGGGGACTTAGCTAAGATTAATTGTTTTGCTGCAGAATTTCTTATAGGGAAAGATTCTGATTATAGGGAATCTAATATGTATAGAACTTCCACAGTGATCTGGGTAACATGTAAGCAATTTTATTATTTTATTTAATTGCTTGTGTCAACTTCCACTTTCTTCTCTGTTCAACACTAGGTCTCAGGGTAAGCAAAATTGGCTGGTGATCTGTTGAATACACAAACTGGGGATTGTTGTTTCTTTCAGACACCAGGCTGGGAACATTTTCTGTGATGAGTGTAGAAAAAATTGCCGAAAATTAAATTGTTTCTCTATATTAAAATCAATTATTTGTTCAATATTAAATACTTGGATTGTGCCAGGCTTGTGTTATATGTTGGTGATGGAAGGACAAATAAGAATTTCTCCTTCTCTTAAGTGGCTTATAGTCTATGGGGGTGTCAGTGACATAGATATGTATAGAAATAAATGCAACACAGTGTTAAAGACCATGATGACGAGGGAAGGGGTGGTAGGTTCAATTTATGGATGGGTGCAGGTGCAAGGATGATTTTCACAGAAGTAAATGAAAATGAGATACATTTGAAAATACTCTTCACAGCGCCTAGGCTAACGTGGCTATAGATACTAATTTTTCATGTATGAACCAGAAAGAACTGAAATGGGTATAACAAGTTTATTTCATTCTGCTACTTCACTTTCCTGAGTTCTACTTTTTAATTTTTTCTAGGCCAATACTTGTTTCTATTTCAAACCATAGAAATGAGATCTAAGTCTTTTGAAAAGACGACATTATCCCCTTCTATTCATTTAGGGGACAGGGACTAGTGGAATCAGTGTACTCCAACTTCTCTAGAGTAAATCACAAAGTCAAAATTTGGAAACTCTCCTTCTTTTTCTCTTGCTTTCACTAACCAGTAATGTTTTTCACCTCCCTCACAACCTCCTCTAAACCGAATTCACATAGTGGAAGGATAAGGCTCTTGGGAGAAGAAAACAACTGGTTTCTAAAGACCTGAGGAAAAACCAACACAGAGGATTCACTCTAGTGTTGAGCTTCAAGTGTGTGTATGTGTGTGGTTTCTTTAAAGTCACTGGGAAAGTTTTTAATGTTCCTAGAAGCCAAAGGGGCCTGGAGAGTTACAGAAAACCCCAGCAGTCATCAGCTGACACTTGAAAGGGACTGGAGCCATATATCCACCCCAGAAAGAGATGGAGAAAGGAAAACAGCAGGGGCCCAGCAGCACTGGGTATTTTTTGTTTTTGTTGTTTCTTCCTTTAAAAAAGTACATGTCAGAGACATGTCCTCATTAATCACTCTCAAAACACAATTGCAGTGGCATGTTAGTAGCTTGTTTACTTATTTTCACATCCATTCCTGCTTGTGAGTGTGTGTGCATTTGCACACTCAAACACACATTTTCTTTCTTATACTCAGTCCTGAAAGTCCCGTGACACTTCCTGTCCTTTGACAATTACTCAAGGCCTCAGCTGCACAAAAATTGAAGTTCTCATCTTCAGGTGTTGGGGCATCTTAGAATGCATTTTTAGGAGTCCACTCTGGGAAATACAGATCTCATTTATTGGCGCTACTGGTGTTGATGCCATCTGCCCAGACACAAGAGTTTCTCCAGGGAAATGTAGGTGAGAGTGGCAGACGTAGTGCTTAATGACCTCAGTCTAAAGGTTGTAGAGGACAACACACACATACACAAATACACGATCACAACCACAATTACATTTTTATTGCCTTTCTTATTTAGTATGTGCAAGGTTAATAGAACAATGTCATTTATGAACATGGTGTCCATAAGGTGGCTGCACATCCACGCCTGAGCTTTCTGCTCCTCATTAAAAGACCATCTCACAGGAGGTAGCATCTTTAAGTCCCAATTCCAAATTCCATGGGAGAAATTTTGGGCTTATACTGGCTCTGGTAACCTTCCTTAATCTAATCAGCTAGGACCAAGGGAATGAGTCTGTAGAAAAGAAACCCAGATGCTTATTCTTGAATGCTGTGGCTGAAAGCTCCCAGGGTATGGTAGTTCTTTAAGACACAACCAAAAGGCATTTTGAATATCAGGAGAGTCCTGGCTTTCTTTCTAATAACCCTCAAAACTCTGGTAATTCCTTCACACTTTCCGTGCCTTACTTAGCTTTTATTATTTTTTTGTAAATACTTTTGGTTTAATAAAAATATACACACTTTCAATATCATATGATGAAAACTTTTTCTATATTGCCTTTGTCTTATAGTTTTATTTATGGTATACTTTATGTATAGAAGCTTTAAATTTTGTGTCCAAACCTATCAAACTTAAAAAATATATATTTCCTTATTTTATGTTGCTCAGAAGGTTTTTCTCCAAAAAAATAAGTATAACATTTATTTCTGTTTCTTCTTCTGTTGTTATGACTTTTGATTTCCAAATAGGACTCTTTCAGTGCATTTGCTTGTATGGGTTGTATCTAGAAATTTTTGTCTTTTGTGCAAGACTTAACTAATTGTCCTAGCATAATTTATGGGATAATCCAACCTTTTTTGGGGGGGGTAACAAAATGCCATTATTGTTATGTACTATATTCTTACATATATTTGGATAATTTGGGGACTATAAGTTTCAAGGTTTGATTCCTATAGGTAGAAAACATTTACCACTGGATTAATTTTTACATAACCAGGATTTTATCATTGCCAGTGGGATTTATTTTCTGATTACTGATATTAAATAGGAAAGCTATTGATAAATGTATATTAATTTTGTAACATACCATCTTACTGGATATTATTATTTTTAATAGTGCTTGATTTGGGTTTGCTAGATATATGATTATCAAATTTCCAAATGATTACAAATATGTCTTCTTTTTTCAAATATTTATGCTGTTGATTTTTTATCAGGTCTTTGGTCAAAACCGTCACTAATGGTGATGGGGACATCCTAATTCCTGTCTTTAATGGAACTGTTTGAAGAGAAATGATATAAACTCAAATGTCTATGAAAACTTGGCAGGAAACAGCAAGTGACACAGACCAAGTTAGGGAAACAACAGTGCAAGTGGCATGAGACACAGTCATTGCACTTGGTTTCTGAGAGGAAGTGTAAAAAACACTAGTGTATGCAAAGTACAGCATGCACAATAGCATGTGTATTGTCAGTCTGCTTGGGAAGCCACTGCTTAGCCACAATTCATCGTTGTCATGTGGGCCTAGTATGTTAGAGGTACCAAAAATCTAGACATTTATGTAAAATATCAGGAGTTTTAAAAGCTGGCACCTAGGGCAAATTAAAAACAAAACAATAAACAAGCCCAAATAAATCTACATATAGGTTGTATCTGGCCTTTGAGTGGCAAGACTGTCACCTGTCCCTCTCTGGACTGCAGTCGATGCTCATTACACTAATGAGCATGATATTGGCTGTTGGTTTCAGATAGATTTTTTTCATGTGAGGGAAGTACATTTTAATTTATTTTTTTACTGAGAGATTGTTTCAGTAATGGATGCTTTCAGGATTGAGATGATTTATACAAATTTCCATATTCCCACAAATTGTTTTCATTGAAATTAAAATTTTTTAGCATAGGGTTAAATATATTTTCTTATTACTTTCTTGATATGCTCTGTACTGATAAAATCCTGGGTATGCAAGAATTAATCCAGTGGAAAATGTTTTCTACCTATAGGAATCAAACCTTGAAACTTATAGTCCCCAAATTATCCAAATATATGTAAGAATATAGTACATAAGCATATTGAAAGTTAGCTTTATTTTCTCATTTATATGCTGGTTATCTGCTTTTTTTATGTTTTCAGAATTATGAAAACTTTCTCCTTATTATTTTTATTGTTCTGACAAATGACTTCTTGATCCCAGAGAGTTCAAAGCATCCTTTCCTATCAGTTGTGAATTCCTGTACGAATTCTTTATTTTAAAAAAGTATTTTTATTGGCAAATATTCACACACAACCTGTGTAAATTCTTGATTCCTTCTCAGTGGAGTTGGTAAATGAAACCAAGAACAGGTGGATGGAAGGGTAGGCATAAATGAAAGAGTAATATACTTGGGACTCTAGGCATGGAGTTTCCTTGACAGTTAGTGTGATGGTCTGAAGCTGATGTGTCCCAGAAAGACATGTTCTTAGAGTTGGCCCATTTCTAAAGTTAATCCATTACAACGTGTGTGGACCCATTGTAAGTAGGACAATTTGCGGAGACTACATCAGTCGAGATACATCCCATGTCATTCAGGATGGGTCTTAATCCTCATACTAGGGTACTTTATAAACAGAATAAATATGGAGAGAGAGAAAGCCATGGAAGGAAGAAGATGAAAGCAATGAAACCCAAAAGAGAAGGGAGAGACCAATAGATGACACGTGTGCCTCCTCATGTGACAGAGGAGCCCAGGATCACCGGCAGCTGATCTTTGGGAAGAAAGCATTGCCTTGATGATGCCTTAACTTGGACATTTTCTCAGCCTCACAACTATAAGCTAATAAATTCTCATTGTTTAAAGCCAATCCATTTCATGGTATCTGCTTTAAGCAGCCTCGGAAGCTAAAACAGAGGGCAATGCTGGTTGAATGTGTTAGTTCTTCCCACATCATAGTTAACATCAGAATCTGGAGATAGGCTGCTTGAGTTCAAATCCAGAACCTCCACCAAATAGCTGTGTGACTTTGAGCATAATCTAACATCTCTGTACCTCTGTTTTCTCACCTTTAAAATGGAACTACCTAGTAAAAGTAACTATCATACAGGGTTTATATGAGGATTAAATAAGTTAATATCAAAAGCACTTAGGAGATTATCTGGCACATAGTAGTTGCCATAAAATCTTCATAAATAAATAGACCAGTATAGGTGGTTCAGAGGTCACAGCAGTGGACAGGGACATGCTGCAGCATTATATAAGACTTGTTATTAATAGTTTCAGCAAAGAACAGTGTTCCAGAAATTGGTGCTGATAAAGAACCTGATGAAATTCTTCAGTTTCTTTCTATGAAGCACTTGCAGACCGGTAAGGCCCTTTAGACTACATGAATCTCTCTCATTCATAGATAATTCGAGTAGGGAGGGGATGACCACAATCAGAACTGGACTTTTGCTAGCTTAGATCTGTAGGCTCAAGTCATGTTTAATTTGTACTCCAGCCTAGTAGATTACTTCATACCGTTAAATTATCAATTATTTATCTGTCATATTTGTACAAAATATCGTTGCTTTCCCTCCTTATTGTTTGCGATTCTGCGTACTTAAAGTTGTAAATGTTTACGTAGTTAAATCTTTTGGATTTTTCTTTTATGATGTACTGATTGCTTTTTGGCTTTGAAATGTCTATTTTAAGATAAAAGAAACTTGTCCCTTTATTTTTTGGGAAAGACATTTCTAATGCATGTCACAAAAACTGGCACAGAGATAAATATATTAGTGATGGGAGGCTTCTACTACCCAAATGTAACCTAGGAGTCTCACTTGCTTAAGGTAGAGGATCAAGTAAATTTTTTACTTGTCTTGATAACTATTTCATCTTTCAGAAAGCAAAGGAAGTGATGGAGAAAACTACTACTTTCAATTTGATTATCATCAGAAAAGTGCTGCTTAGTAAGTGTAAATGATGAAAATTTTGATGAAAGTGACCATGATGCCAATCTATGACAGCAGGGAGAAAGTTTGACCTAAGCAGTTGCATGTTATACATGAGAGATGGCAAATATATGACATGCAAGCCCCCTCTTCCTAGTCCTAGACCAGTGGCTGGTATTAGGAATTAATCAAAAAACCTTTTTTCTGCTAAGCTTGGGAAAACTTCAAATCTTTCTTAATCTATTCCTTCAGAGAGCCAATGAGGGAGTGGGAAAATGCTTGTTTCCCACCCCATTTCTATATTATGAGGGGATGGAATTTTAAAAGTTGAAAAAATATACAGGCCAGGCATGCATAATTATTTAATCTTCATGTGTTCATTTGACAATTTATTCATACAGTCATCTAGCATTTGCCATACCTAATTATAATGAATTCTTTAGAGAACAGTTTCTCCTGCTGGATGACAAGTCCATCAGTGGCAGCGACTATGACTTCTTCCTCTTTACATCTGAAAACTTGCATAGGGCCTGGTATATCAAATTCACTAAAAATATGCTAAAGTGAATAGTACTTCTAATAAATATGAAAACATTTTATATTTACTTAGAAACATCTATTTGATAACTATGTTTGTACACATTGTCTCATTTAATTGCATGGCGAATGAAAGTAATTCATTTTTGTGACAATGCCAAGACAGAAGGGCTAAAATGAAACTAGTGCTGAGTGATATGGCACCGCTTGACTTTCTTCAATGGGGAAATGTGAAATTAAGAGAAAGTAATTTAAACAGAAGTAAAATGGAGATGGCTACTGTTTGTGAAAAATCCTGGTAGCCCCTAGCCATTCTTCTACACCTGCAACTCCCACAGCCACTATGCCCTGTAGCAAAGTTACTTGGGTTGCTTAACATAGAACCAAGAAAAAGAAAAAGGCAGATGGCAAAGGAGCACTGTAGAATAACAACAACTCAGAAGTAGAAGTCATTGATTCCACTGTTGATACTATTATGCTGAAGGTGATCTCTCAGGAAGATTACTTTAGTGATCCTTTTCTCATGAACTGAAAAAGGGAGAGACACTAACCAAAGATTAACTATTGGAAAAGTCACTCTACAGGTCCAGGTTTAAAGTTGTAAGGTTCTTAGATACAAACGTGGCAGTACCAATGGAAAGAAAGTGATGGCAGCAAGTGATGTTACAAAGCAAACAAGGATAGGGGTCAGGGACTGTATGGATATAGGTGTCGAGGGAAAATGAAAAGCTTCCTCCTCCATTCGACCCCATGGTTTGATCAGAGGATCATTTCATTGTTAGACAAATTACTTTAATGCAAGATTTTGGTTTTAAAAAGGAAATGAGAAGACATTCTGCATTTATTTCCCTGACTTTTTCTACATTCTTTCATCATTAAGAATACATAACTAAAAGAATCAGCATAATATGGTGGACACAACAGTGAATTGAGTTGGGGGTATCCAGTTTAAATTCCAATCCCGCCTCTGAATAGCTCTGTGGTTTGTCCTTTCTTAGCCTCAGTGACCACACCTGTAAAATGAGGTTGGGCTGGACATCTTTAAGACCTTTTTCATTTCTTTGTTTCCATATTTACTTTGGCCATTCTTCTCTGCAGGAATATTTCCTCACAATAAGGAATATAATGAAAATATGGCATTTCTATGAGGGTTGTGGCCTCTTTAAATTGTGCATTTTTCCTTTGACCTTTATAATTTTATTGGCATCTAACTTTATCAGAAAGTCCTTTAGGTTTAAAGACTTCCATAAATTGCAGTTTGGGAACCCAGGGAAACAGAAAGATCAGGAGAATAATTTAATGCTGTTACAGGCAGTTGAGCAGGCCAGAAAAACAGAAAATGAAACTAAATCAACAAGCAAAATGATGGATGCCACACAAGCTAAGGGGTGTTTTATAAGGGGTACAAATGCCAGTGTGCCAAACCATATGGTGCATTAAAACGAGGGGGACATCAGCTCAGACCTTTTAACATGGGTGGAATTCAGCTCATTCTTCTTGATCCCTCTAGCAAAGTCCTCATTTGTCTAACTGAACCAAGATTAAAGTAACAACAAGGTGAGGAGCAAGAGCAGGAAAAAGAATACTTGCCATGATGATTTAACTTGAAATTAGGTAAGTAACAATAAATACTTTTAAGATTTATTTGTGCTAACCTTAGGACAGACAAATTTATGGTACTGCAGGAAGGTTCCCTTCTGTCTGCTTTCTGTCCATTGTTAGGATCATCAATGACTAAAATCCTTTTAACCTTGGAGACAAATCATTCATTGCTCAATTAGGACTAAAGTTCAAAATATAGATAATCCTGGAGGCAATGACATATTGACTTAAATTCTTGCTAAATTGTATGTGAGTGATCGCAGATGTTTACCTGAGAGTAGGTTTTGATGGGGAGCACAGAATTGGGCAGTGCTGAAATGAAGAAGGGAGCTATAACACAGAGGATATAGGAGGCTATTTTAGAGGGGAGACTGGAGGCCTTGAAAAAAACCAATTTACCTGCTTTGTACTTTGCAAAAGCCAACTTATATGGTTCTCAGATTAGTCTTTCTAAGCTGTCTTAGGGCATCATTTTCATGTTCATGGTTTCTATTAATGGATAAAGATTTCTAGATCTTCTATTCCTTGAACTTTTCAGCCCAAGGCATAGCTTGATGCTTCTCTGTTGATAGAAACAGAATGGAGGGAAATGACTGCTGGAAGAAAATAAAGAGAAAAAAACTAATGGATCACCTCCAAAGCAGTAAACTGCCGGAGTCTTCTTCTTTTTTTTTTTTTATAAACTTTTTTATTAATTAAAAAACTTAACAAAAGAACATTAATATATCATTCCATTCTACATATACAATCAGTAATTCTTAATATTATCATATAGTTGCATATTCATCATTTTTTAGAACATTTGCATCGATTCAGAGAAAGAAACAAAGAGACATCAGAAAAAGAAATAAAACAATAATAGAGAAAAAAAGATTATACATAC
>PVIY010044398.1:0-19717 GCA_004026745.1 Myrmecophaga tridactyla
CATGGGCATTTGTGCCACTTCTTCATGTAACTTACTTGTGCCTTCAGGACCTGCTCTGGCTCTATCTCGTATATACCATTTCCATTTTACAATAGAGTGCTGCTGTGCATGCCCAACTTTATGGCTTGGTGGGTCAGACAACACCCAACTCATGATAGGCAACTCAGGTCTCATGGTAACTTGGTGGCCCATGGTTAAGTGTTCAGTCCCTACTAAGGCCCAGTAGCAGGCCAAAAGCTGTTTCTCAAAAGGAGTGTAGTTATCTGCAGCAGATGTTAAGGCTTTGCTCCAAAATCCAAGGGTGCGCATTGTGATTCTTCTATAGGGGCCTGCCAAAGGCTCCAGATACCATCTCTATTTGCCACTGACACTTCCAGCACCATTGGATCTGCTGGATCATACGGCCCAAGTGGCACAGCAGCTTGTACAGCAGCCTGGACCTGCTGCAGAGCCTCCTCTTGTTCAGATTCCCAATCAAAATTAGCAGCTTTTCTGGACACTCTTATAAATGGGCACACCCAAATGAGGAATATGTTGTCGCCAAAATCCAAAAAGACCAACTAGGTGTTGTGCCTCTTTTTTGGTCACAGGAGGGGCTAGATACAGCAACTTATCCTTCACCTTAGAAGGGATATCTCTACATGCCCCCACACCACTGGACACCTAGAAATTCACTGAGGTGGAAGGCCCCTGTATTTTTGTTGGATTTATCTCCCATCCTCTGACATGCAAATGCCTTACCAATAAGTCTAGAGTAGTTGCTACTTCTTGCTCACTAGGTCCAACCAACAATATATCATCAATATAACAGACCAGTGTGATTTCTTGTGGGAGGGAGAAATGATCAAGGTCCCTCCAGACAAGATTATGACATAGGGCTGGAGAGTTGATATACCCCTGAGCTAGGACAGTGAAAATATATTGCTGACCTTGCCAGCTGAAAGCAAACTGTTTCTGGTGGTCCTTACTAATAGCTATTGAGAAAAAAGCATTTGCCAGATCAATTGCTGCAGACCAGCTACCAGGGGATGTATTGATTTGCTCAAGCAACGATACCACATCTGGAACAGCAGCTGCAATTGGAGTTACCACCTGGTTGACTTATGATAATCCACTGTCATCCTCCAAGACCCATCTGTTTTCTGCACAGGCCAAATAGGAGATTTGAATAGGGACGTGGTGGGAATCACCACCCTTGCATCCTTCAAGTCCTTAAAAGTGGCAATAATCTCTGCAATCACACCAGGAATCCGGTATTGCTTCTGATTTACTATTTTGCTCAGTAGGGGCAGTTCTAGTGGCTTCCACTTGGCCTTTCCCACCATAATAGCCCTCACTGCATGAGTTAGAGAGCCAATGTGGGGATTCTTACAGTTGATCAGTAGTCTATACCAATTATACATTCTGGAACTGGGGAAATAACTACAGAATGGGTCCAGAGGCCCACTGGATCCACTGTGAGACAGACCTGAGCTAAAACTCCATTGATCACCTGGCTTCCATAAGCCCCCACTCTGACTGGTGGACCAGAGTGATGTTTTGAGTCCCCTGGAATTAATGTCACTTCTGGACCAGTGTCTAATAATCTCTGAAATATCTGATCATTTTCCTTTTCCCCAATGAACAGTTACCCTGGTAAAAGGCTGTCGGTCTCCTTGGAGGAAGATCAACAGTATAAATCTGTGGCAGTGTAACAGGGTTCTTCCCCAAAGGGACCTGGCCTCCCCTTCATTCAAGGGGCTCTGGGTCTGTAAACTGTTTCAAGTCTGGAAATTGATTAAGGGGCCGTGACTCTGTGTTTTTGTAATTCAGGTTAGACTTCTGTTCACTTGACCTAGAACACTTTTGTTTATACAGCTCGAACAAGAATTTAGTAGACTGCCCTTCTATTGTATTTCTAGGTACCCCATGATTTACTAGCCAATGCCACAAATCTCTGCGTGTCATATAATTTTGACACCTGCTTTGAGTTTGCTATTATAATAGCCACGTCTACTCTGTCTTTGGCGATTAAGTGCTGCCACCTGGCTTCTGCCAACTCGGGATCCCCTCATCCCCATTGTGTTTAAGGATTCCAGCTCAGTGACAGCAGTTCCTACAGTAATATCTGACCTACAGAGAAGTGCAACCACAGAGCTCTTCAGGGATGATGGTGCTAGTCTCACAACTTTATTTCTCACTGTTCTGGTAAAAGGTGCATCCTCTGGACATTCCTGGGATGTAAGAGTAGTCTTTGCATGATAAATCCACTCTAACATTACAATCTCTCTAAGCTTCTGGATCCCCTCATCTACATTATACCAGGGCAGTTCTGGCATTTCAACCTCAGGTAATGTCGGCCACCTTTTGATCCATGTTTCAACCAACCATCCAAACAAACTGTTAATACCTTTTCTAACCCCTCGAGCTATAACACTGAATGCAGAATCTCTGGTTAGTCGGCCCATATCAATAAATTCAGCCTGATCCAGCCTTATATTCCTCCCACCATTATCCTACACCCTTAAAATCCATTGCCACACATATTCCCCTGATTTCTGTCTATATAAATTGGAAAACTCACACAGTTCCTTTGGAATATAACGTACCTCGTCATGTGTGATACTTTGTACTTCACCTTTAGGGACCTGTTGGGACTTTAGTTTAGTTATAGGTCTGGAAGAAATGAGGGGTGGTGGGGATGGGTCATGAAAAGAATTAGAAATATCTTCCAAACCATTTGCTTCAGGGCCTTCATTAGCAGTTTCATCTGGTGAAACAGGATTAATCACTCTAGGGCTAATCCCTTCAGGAGGAGGTTGGGTGGCCAACTCCTCAAGGCAGGCTGGAGGTGGGGCGGTTATGTCCTCAGGGCAGACTATTACAGGGTTATCTAGAGAAGACTCAGCATGTTCTAGGGTTTCAATCTCACCCCCGACATCATTATCAATCAATATGCCATCATCCCATTTTTCAGGGTCCCACTCCTTTCCAATCAATGCCCTCACTTTAATGGCAGACACCATGCAACATTGAGATTTCAGTTTACGTTGTAAAGTTGCTACTCTAACAATAAGATTCTGGGTCTGATTTTCAGAGATCTCAAGTCTACGGCCACAGGAAATAAGATTTTCCTTCAGGATACTCTTAGAAATGTCTACATCTGTCAGATGGCACTTAAGCTTCTCGTTTGAAGGTGTAAGCCCATCCCTTTCACTCCTTAATGTAGCCAGTGTATCTAACAACAACCACCCGACATCTCTATATCTCTTATTTCTACAAAACTCTGAACGTGTCAAAAACATTATCCTCCAGAGCCTGGCTCCATACAAGTGAAGCATTAGGAGAATTGAATGGTGATATTTTGACTATCTCTTTTGCCAACTCACTTCATGGATTGGGAGTGTCATTCTGATTATGGGAGTCAGAGTCCTTAGTGCCTTTGAATCCAGTCAGAATAGAAAACCATTCATAAAAACCCATTTTTAAGATTCTGTTTCTTAAGAACCACTCTTGGTAACAAGATGTATTAGTTAGGGTTCTCTAGAGAAACAGAATCAACAGTGAACACTCACAAATATAAAATTTATAAAAGTGTCTCATGTGACCGCAGGAACGCAGAGTCCAAAATCCCCAGGTCAGGCTGTGAAGCTGAGGATTCCGATGGAGGGTCTGGACGAACTCCACAGGAGAGGCTCGCCAGCCAAAGCAGGAAGAGAGACTGTCTCTTCTGAATCCTCCTTAAAAGGCTTCCAGTGATTAGATTAAGCATCACTCATTGCAGAAGACACTACCCTTTGGCTGATTACAAATGGAATCAGCTGTGGATGGAGCTGACATGATCATGATTTAATTCTATGAAATGTCCTCATCACAATAGACAGGCCAGCACTTGCCCAACTAGACAAACAGGTACCACCACTTGGCCAAGTTGACACATGAACCTGACCATGACAAGTTATAACACAGGTTCAGAATTGTTCTACCCATATCAATATACACTACAAACTCATGAGGAATTCAAGATCTGCCTGCAGCTCATTTTTTTCTTTCCCTATGCTGAGGGTAAAAATTAAAATATTGTATTCATAAGGTACACAGTATTTATTATTCATGCTTCTTTTAAAAATGTAATCAGGTAATGCATTTGAAATATAATTTTGTCTGTATTTGGCTTTAGTTTATCCCCCCAACTTTTTAATTTGATACCTTTAAAAAATGTAAAGCACATCGATAATTTCCCAAAGTCAAAATTGTATAAAAGGTGTTTTCAGGGTGGGCAATGGTGGCTCAGTGGCACAGTGGCAGAATTCTCATCTGCCATGCCGGAGACCCAAATTCAATTCTGGAGCTTGCCCATGCCAAAAAAAAAACAAAACGTGTTTTCAGGTTTACAAAGAAACCTTTAGATTCCACATTTTCTAAAATCCAAGATTTTTATTTCACATACTATCTATACAGATTAATTTTCTCACTATTAAGGTCTTTTTCTTCATACCAAATTGTTTAACTATACCAAACACATTTTTTGTTGTTATAAATATTTTATTAATCATTTTTTTAATTCAGTAAATGTTTACTGAGTAACTACTATGTGGCAGACATTGTCCTAGGTATTGGCAAATACAGGGATGAACTAACAAAACAAGGTCCTTGACAAAAAAATGTTTATTTGGTACAAAATTTATATTTTGACTAGGGTATTTCCTAATATAACTTATGTGGACAGCTTAATCGAACACCCTAGTACTTGGAATGTTGCGTAGGGCATGAGATTTTGTAGGTTTGTCCAGAGTGATGCCCAAATAAATCCCAAAGCAATTTGACCAGTGAATAGGGAAGTATTTGCAGAGTCCCTTAGGGGGAATGGTGAAAAAGGGGGAAAATTCAACCTCCCCAAGTGGAGAATTCTTGATATTCTCACAGGCAGTGTGGACAGCCAAAGCAACAAGGCCAAGCCTTCAATCTTGGGGTTTGTTCATATGAAACTTAATCCCACAAAGGAAAGGCTAAGCCTACTTAAAATTAGAACTAAGAGTCACCCCCAAGAGAACCTCTTCTGTTGCTCAGATGTGGCCTCTCTCTCTTGGCCCACACAGAAATCAAACTCACTGCCCTCCCCCTCTCTACTTGGGACATGATTCCCAGGGGTGTGGACCTTCCTGGCAACGTGGGACAGAAATCCTAGAAGAAGCTGGAACTCAGCATCAAGGGATTGAGAAAATCTTCTCGACCAAAAGGGGGAAGAGCGAAATGAGACAAAATAAAGTGCAACAGCTGACTCTGAGATTCCAAACAGAGTCGAGAGGTTATCCTGGAGGTTAGTCTGACGCATTAAATAGATATCACCTGTTTAGTTAAGGTGTCATGGAGAGGCTGGAGGGAACTGCCTGAAAATGTGGAGCTGTGCCCTGGTGGCCATGTTTCTTGAAGATAATTGTATGATGATATGGCTGTCGCAGTGTGACTGTATGGTTGTGAGAGCCTTGTGTCTGATGCTTCTTTTGTCTATCTTATCGATGGACAAGTAAAACATATGGATTAGAAATAAATAAATAATAGGTGGAACAAATGTTAAAATAAATTTAGTAGATTGAAATGCTGGTTGATCGGTGAAGGAGAGGGGTAAGGGGTATGGTATGTATGAATTTTTTTCTGTTTTCTTTTTATTGTTTTTTCTGAATTAATGTCGATGTTCTAAGAAATGATCATGATGATGAATATACAACTATGTGATGATAGTGTGAGTTATTGATTATATAACAAGAACAGAATGATATGATAAGAATGTTTGTGCTTGTGTGTGGTTATATATCATAAATAAAAAATAAATAAAAAAATAAAAAAGTAAAAAACAAAACAAAACAAGGTCCTTGACCTTATGATGCAAGATCAAAGGCCAGAAGTATATAAAACGAAAAAATTCAGTATTACTTGAGGGAAAAATAAGAGGAAGAGAATAAGAAGTTATAGGAAGTGATAAAGAGGTCATTACTCCTAAAGTAAGAAGGTTATGATGGCTTATAGGTTATGCTAGAAATTTGGACTTTATCCTAGGTGATAAAGAGTTGATAAAAAATTTTAAAAGGGGAGAAATAATATTAACTTTGCATTTTATATAGATCCCTGTCATAACACTTAGAATGTGGTTAAACCCCATAGTTTAAGAAAATAAAGGAGTATGGGGGAAAACATTCTTTTTCTTACCCAGTATTCCTGCATTAGTACAAGAAGTAGAAATTCTTCCCTCTAGATCCAACTTAGAAATAATAAGAATAAAAATTTACCACTTACCAATTTCTCCCAAGGAGAAGAAGATCGAGTTATACAACTCACTATTCTGTCATATTTCCATTTCTTCTATGGGATAAAAAGTTATTTGCTTAATGGCTGAATTCCCATTAGTCTGTAAACTCTATGACATATTTGTTCTTTTTATCACTCTTTCCCCAATGCCTAGCATGGTACCTGGTATATAGAAGATGCCCAATAAAGATCTGTTGGATAAATGAAAATTAAATGCTATATATCATATTAGTCACTGGGGATATGTTACTTCATAATGACTTGCAAAGCACTATTAACTTCCACCACACCATTTTAGAGACGAAAAATGGAAGCACAAGAATATTTAGCAACTTGTCCAGGATTAAGTGTTTTTTAGTGCTGGATCTGAGATTTAAACTCAGATTGGTCTGCTATTCCACTCTACCATGCTGCTACTCAAGAATTCTACCAATAGAAGAAAAAAATTGTTCTTCTTTCTCTATATAGCGTTAACTGTAAACACACATGTTTTGGTTATTTTCTCAAAGAATTGTAAAGCATGGACATACAAGAGGAAAATTTCTTATATCATTTATATAATATCTAAGATATATATATATATATCAGAAAAATTGTTCATTACATTCCATATAAAGTAGTTATCTCTTAGTCTTTAGTATAAAGCCTTCACCAATCTGGGCTCACCATAACTTTCCTGCTTCATCTTTCAGTATACCTTTTCATGATGTATTATCTCCAGCAATACTGGAATATCTGCCTTTCCCTTATGTCAAAATTACCCCAAAATTATTTTGTATGTTAAACAAACAAAAACAGCACAGAGAAAACAATTGTTCCATTTCCAAATAATCTTGATTAGTGCTAGGTTAAACTATAATTTTTCTCAGAGCATATTATATGTTGATGTATACAGTGAATCTCCCAGAGAAATATATAGCATTTCGTAACTTATTTTACCAGGATATATACTGTGTGTGTGTGAGGATAAGGTTTTGAGAGAAGGGAAGGGAAGGGAAATAACTAGTAATATCTCTCCAGTTGAATTTCAAAGAATATAACTTGGAATTTGTTCTTGTACTTTCTAACTTTCCTTAAAGAGCAGCTGTATTAATTCTCTATTTCCGCATAAAAAATTACCACAAACTTAGCAGCTTACACATTTATTGTCTCACAGTTTCTGTGTGTGTCAGGAGTCCAGGCACAGCTCAGCTGGGTCTTCCTCAGACTGCCATCAAGCAAGAAACAAGGAAGGAGTCTTCCCTATGGCTTTCGGCAGGATCGTGGCCCTCGTGACAACTTGATTTCATACTTCTAGTTCTCAGAAATGTGTGAGAATAAATTTCTGTTTTTAAGCCACCCAGTTTCTGGTACTTTATTACAATAGCCTTAGGAAACTAATATAGTGGTCTTGTGGATTTCCTGGAACTTCAGAATCCAAGTTCCATCCTTTTAAACTGAAACTGCTCTCGGCACAGACTCTCACTTTTAAAACTAGATTTGTTTTTTTCCTGAGCTTTGCCCTTAGGAATATTACTTTTCTGTTACCTCTGTCTCATTCTAGATTGTGGCCTTCTTTTAAGCCAATCTCCCAGATCTTCACTTTAGATGAATAATCCACAGATTATCTAACTCTTTAGCATTGACACAAAAAGACTGGCTCTTTCTAATTTTGTTTTCATCCTCTGCTTCTGCATTATCAGCCTACTGCAATCAGCTTGGAAGTCTTTCATTTAATTACACATAAAGACTTCAAGACAATCAGCATTTCTGCAACAGAATCCTTCCTTCAATTTTTTTTATTTAATTAGTGCTAATAATATATATTTGCATTTTTACATTTAAAACTTTAGCTTCTTTTCTAGGGACTCCTAACTAACAAAATAACTTCTGGTGAAGGAAAGTATTTTATGGAACTAGGAGTTAAATATATGTTGGTACATATGATGTGGACAGTTACTTCAGTGACGTTAAAACTAGAGTTTTCTATTAAAAAAATATTGCAAAAATCACTGTAACTGACTTGAACAGTGAGATGAACTTTAAATTTTGCTTAGATAGTTTAGAGTTGCAAAAGCAGTTTGTATTCTTTCTGTCACATTTTTGAATTTCCATAGTTGTATCACATAAAACATCGTTAACACGAGACAGAACAATTGTATGCCACAGAAAAGAGAATCAGAGCATTATAGGAATGAAGGTATGCTTGCAGGTGCAGATGTGTTTATATGTGTAAAACCATGAATGTAAGTAGCAAAAGATAGTTGAAACAAAGAAAACTCAGCAAGTGTAGGTCCGAGAAACCCTGGAGATAAGTGTTCAGACTAAGGAGAAGTTAACACATCCATGGTCACAAAGACATTTCATATGAATCTATTTGGGACTATTTTACCTTAATCCATGAAGTCTCAGAATGCTTAAAATACTGAAATTAATAAAGTTCCTTTGTGAAACTCTACGACTTAGCAACCCCACTAACATTCAAGATTACTTGTTAAAATTATAAATGGAGACTAAATAGACAGAAAAAATTATTTCAAAACTAAGTTCCTTATCTTCCTTGGAGTGAAGGAATAATACAGACTACTGTGTAAGAAGAACTACTTTTATTATTCAGGTTTCAAACAAGGCAAGAGCCCTCTGATCGCAACAATTCACTTCTATAGGTTCTTTCATGAATATTTTCCATTTTATTTATTCAAATTGCTTCTATAGCGTACTCATTATGTATTTTTTTCTGACATTTGTGGTAGGAAGGGATAAGAATGAATGGTAAAATCTGGTCCCTATTTTAATTTTTTAATTTAGGAGATAAAACACAAACAAGCAAAAAGAACAATTATAAACAAGTAAAAATACTATGATAAACATAAAAACTAATCCTCTAACAATATTCTTAAATGATAAAGTAGAGCATAATTAAGTGTTGGAAGGAAACTTGAAGTAGACAACTTGAAGGAATTTGTAATGAAAGGAAAGGGATTTCAAATGATTTTACCACATGATAGAGGTTCTTAGAATATGAAACTTGCTTAAATTTGAAGTTCTAAAGACAAGGAAAGCCCTCTACACAGTGCCCTTATCCCCCCTGACCTTTTTTTTTCTATGCTTTTTTTCTTTAACACGTTAACCAACATATTTATTCAGAAAGTATAAAGTACACATCTTTCTGGATCAGAAAGACAGGTGATTAACTGGGCAAGAAGGAAAAGGGACACGATTTCCCCAATTTCCTCCCCCCCAAATATGGGCAAAGCCTGAGATTTGAAACTTACACTGTTACACATGCTCACTGGAATGAGATATGTCTTATATAACTTAAGACCCCATTTGCAGTAGCTGCAGAATTATTTTATAGCTTCTGGTATTCTTGATGCTGTTATGCACTTCAGAACCTAACTGGTCTAATGTCTCCTGATGACTTTGAATTTTGATATCAAATATTAAACAGCAAAACCTTAAGTCCCTATTAACAACTCATAAAATAGCTACCAATTATCAATGTCAAAATTTGTATTATTCACACAAGAAGACATATACTCTCCTTGGGATATTATCTTTATTATTTTTATTATTCATGCCTATATTTCTCTTTACACATTTGTAATTGAACTTTTTTTAAAAAACAACTATGCCTTTGAAATTGAGTATCTTTCATAAACCCAGAAGTTTACATTTGTCCTCAATATTTTAGGTTACTATACATATTTATAGGTCCATTCTAAGATAAATCCTGGACATTTGTTCATACAGGACAAATCCAAATCTGTATTTGCCTCACTTACTATATCTGGTCATTTAAAAATAGTACAGAGATAGGGTGGGCCATGGTGGCTCAGTAGGCAGAGTGCCTGTGCCAAGCTGGAGACCTGGGTTTTATTCCTGGTGCCTGCCCATGCAAAATAACAACAACAATAATAATAATAATATAGATAGAGACTCACCTGAATTAGAACTCAGAAATGTGATAAGATATTGGATGCCTTTATTGTCTCTCACTGCTCTTTGATTATTTTCATTTCCCATACATAATACCCGTATACAGTTCATTACATTTATTAGTACATCTTCTATGTCTAGTTTCAAAAGATTTATCAGAGCTGGAATTCCATTCTAAAAATAAATAAAAAATGAAACTGCATCTGAATTTATTCAAGATACATATGATATTTAATTAGAAAAACAAGTCTATAATTTTTCTTCCTGTAAATGCATGCTCGTTTAGGAGAGAATGAGTGCCCATAAACAAATGTGTCCATACTGGTAATATACACTAAACAACAGTTAACACCACTTTGATCAAATCTGATTAACATTAAGGTAAATATTCTATAAATGTATTTTAAAATAGTCACTTTTATACTAAAATTACTTTGAGGCTACAAGTTCATATTTACTATATATCTAAAAAAATAAGGCAACTGAGTAAAAACAATTGAATACAGTGCTCTTTTTGGAAATAATCGCTATTATGGATATCACATTGGTAATTGGTAATTGATTTGTGCAACATGAAATATTATTTTTAAACATAAATATTATTTCCTAATTTTAAATGATAGAATACTGATGGTAGCTTCTTCCTACCAATAGAAAGTATGAGTATCAAGGAAAATAAGGAACAGAAATGCAACCCCATTTTCACTAAAGATAAAAGACATCTGAAATGTTGAGTCAATATAAATGTGTATGGGCTGCCATTAGGGATAAGAGAGAACTCCCATGGCTACTGACCACAGGAAACACTGGCAGAGCAGTTTTCCAAATGAAGTGGCTGCACCTTGAAGGGCAGGGGAAAAACTCACACTCCCTTGTTTGTAGCAATGGGAATTAGTGTGCAGGATGGGAGCAGATTATACCCTGGATCAGTTTGGTATAAAATTTCAAAAAGTAGGGAAAGGAGGGATGTAAAAGGAATCATAGTAACAAGATATATTTGTAAAAATAGTCTGTTGGGGAGGTAAAAAAGAAGAGATAACCCTGCATTGTGGAGAAGATGGAATCTGCATTCTGAGGAGCCCTACACTATCAATCTTTGTAAGTTAGAAAAAAGTAAAGCTAAAAGAACTCATATACACAGCCCTGTGGTATAAGTAATATTCTTGCTTGCCTGGAACACTTTCCTATGTAAGTGTTCAGACTTATAAAGCTGAACCAAAAATAAGTCACCTAATTCATAAATGAATAGTGATAAAAAAGGAACCAATACAGGACCTGTACAAATATATTAGAAGAAAGAGTAGAAAAACCCTATGGCAGATGAATAATGTTTCCATAAAGCAAATGAAAGTTGTAACCAAAGGTGACATATTATTGATGAAAAAAGTTAATAAAGTAATCACCTCTATAAAACAAGAGTACACATTGGAGACACCAGATCTCAGGGAAGATTTTTTTAGATAAGAGGAAATGAAATATGAGCTGCAATATCTCAGGAAAGATATGTAAAAATATAAAAGCCAAATTGTAATCCATACAAAGGAAACAGGCAATGATAAAAATCATAATAAGGACATAAAATCATAGTAAGGGACAAGGACATCAGGATGGAGAAAAAGGATATGAAATAAAAAAGAAACCAATAGTGGGAAATGACTAGAGAGAAAATTCCAGCTACGTTAGCTTGGAAAAGCTAATAAAATACACAAATAATCAGTGTCCCTAAAGACAGGCGGTCAAGGAATTCAGTGATCAATAAATCCAATGGTCAATTTTTGAACTTCATCTTATAACAACATTTGACATCACTGACTACTCTCTTCTTAAAACACTTTTCTTCATTTGACTGATTTAACAATGATTCTTTAAGTTTCTTCCCATCACACTGACCATTTCTTTTTAGTCTCCTTTGCTAGCCTCATCAAATTTTCCCAACTTTCCTACAAATCCTGGGGGTTCAACTTTCAAAAATATAATACCGAATATGACAACTTCTCATTATTTCCACTATTACCTTCTTAGTTCAGGCATTATTACCTGGATTATTGGAATAGTCTCTTACCTGGATTTTATCTGGATTATTGGAATAGTCTCTTAAGCAGTCTTCCTGCATCCACCTATAATAACCTACTTAAAAACAGAAGGTACCCCTATGTGGGACATGATATCGAGGGGTGAAAGTCTCCCTGGAGGCATGGGAGATGACTCCAAGGGCTGAGTCCTGCCCTGCATCATGGGAATCAACAATGCCATCCTGACCAAAAGGGAGAAAAGAAGTGTAACTAATAAAGTATCAGTAGTTGAGAGAGTTCAAATAGAGTCAAGAGGCTACTCTGGAGGTCACTCTTATGCAATCCTCAGTTAGACATTGCTACCTATCATAGCTTGCCAACCCCCAACCAAAACCATTCCAGCCAATCATAAAGAATGCCTAGGGCAATATATAAGATTCTACAAAGGCTCCATGCACTAGGGTGACTTTCCAGAAATCTACAACCTCCAGATGGGTCCCTGGACAAGAAAATTCCTGAAACCTAGAGGGCCCAGCCCCTCCAGGAACATCAACTAGTTCCATTACCCCGTATTATTGATAGCTCCTTCCAACATGAAAAAGTTAGAATGGACATAGCCCAAATATTCCTAAAGAGTGGGAGAAAGATCAAAGGTGATGGTGGAGTTATACAGCGAAGGTAGGTTTAACAAATGAGTATGATTGCTGAATCATTATATTGATATTTCTTTTAGTCTCCAGTATCTTACAACAGCTAGAAGTAAAAACCTAAAATGTGGAATTGTAACCCATACCAAACTCTGAAATCTGTTCTACAACTAATTGCTGTTCTGTGCTTTGAAATTTATTGTTTTGCATTTTTGTTATTTTTCAGAAAAGAAGAAAAAAAAGTCAATTGTGATGATAAAAAAGTATTTATTCCTTCTATTCTCCAATGTTCTGGAGCAGCTAGAAGGAAAAATCTGAGATGATGGTATGGTAGCCCATGACAAACTCTGGGATCTGTCCTGTAACTACTTGTTGAAGAGAGCTTTGAAAACTATCTCTTTTTCCTTTCTTTGCTTTATATATTTGTTATATTATATAATAAGAAAGTTAAAAAGAAAGAAAATATATAAAAATAAATTTGTTATATAATAAAAAAGTTAAAAAGAAAGAAAGGAAAAAGCAAAAAACATAAGGTGGAGTGACCCTGTTAAAATATAAATCCCTTCATGGAATTTCCCAGAGAAAAATCATTCAATTGCTTCCTAATGTACTTAGACTAAAAGTCATGGCACTACTTGATCTGTTCCCACCGCCATCAAGCTAAGAGTCTCTCCTACGTCTGTCCTCTTAGTTAATTTTGTTTTCTTGCTTTTCTTCAAATATATCAGGCATACTCCTACTTCATTTCCTTTGCATTTAATCTCTCTTCCTAAATGCTCTTACCAACAGAAAAACATGGCACACTCTCATCTACTTCAGGTCTGTACTCAAGTCCAGCTTTATAGTTAAGTATTTCTCACCAAGCCCCCTTTTCACATTTTTCCTGCTATATTTTACAGGTTGATACCTATTCTCATTTAACATATTGTATATTTGACTTTTTTTTATTGTTTTGTTAGGCTAACTAGGATAAAACCCCTGTGAAGGTTGCATTTTGTCTGTTTTGTTCACTGTTGTAATCCTAGCATCTGGAATAGTATCTGCCATATAATTAACTCTCAACAAACATTCATTGTGAATGAACAGAATTAATACTACAGAAAAATTAAATTTTATGAATTCAAGAAAACATACCAAAAATAAAAGAAGATGAATCCATATGTTGAAAGGTATACCAAGACCTAGAAAAAAGTGAACTAACATTGATGTATCAGTTCTAGACTTCAAAGATAAAAAAAAAAGAGAAAGAAAACACTGATTATACAGTAGAAGCTTACAACAAATCAGTTTAATGAATTTGAAAGATACCAAAATATTCAAGAAAACAAAACAAGATGACAGAACATATGTCATATCAATAAATGTAAATGAGCTAAACTCACTTATTTAAAAAGATAACAAAAAAAGTAGATGAAGAAAAACCCAAATATGCTGCATACAAGGATGCATTTATCCCAACTCTAGCTAATTATCAGAATTACTGGAGATTTAAATAAATAAAACTGACAAACTCTGGAGATGAGGCCTGAGGGGTCTACATTTCTAATATATTTTCCAAATGATATCAATAAAAAAGAACAAAAAGAAAAGAAACAAAATGACTCAGAAAAAACAAAAAGAAAAGGAGAGAAGAGGCAAATCAGAAAAATGAGAGCACAGAGAAGGCTGCAGTTACAAACATAATTTCAATAATTCAGGGCAAAAGCATTAAACTTTACAAAAAAAGAGAATATGTTGTTATGATAAAGAGCTCTATGAAGAATCATCCCTGAAGAAAACTAAATAAACCTTTCACTTATAAGTATTTATTAAAAGATCTTAAATCAAAGATGAACAATAATACTTTTGCCATTGCTTAATAGGGATCTCTATATTTCCATCTTTCATATAATAGAATTACTCTCATTTAGATGCTCTATGAAAATAACTTACATATTTGGCAATAACATCCTTGTTTCCAAATTGAGCAATATCATATAAAATGAGAGCACAGCGAGAATGCAGTTCAGGTTCTTCAGAAACCAATAGGCTTATCAGAGCTGGAATGCCTCCTGCCTCTACTAAAGCATCCACTACAGATACATGGATTGAGATATTACTCAATAACCCAACAATTTTGCACTGTAATTTTATTTTAGAAATTTTTAATAGATTGATTAAGGCAGGAATGGTACCTGCAATGAAGAGACAAAGAAAAAGCATGAATTACTTGTAACCGTTTCTTGTCAATTTATCATAAGATTTAAATAATTTTTATGGGCTTTGTAATCTAAATAACTAGCAAATAATTATATAAAATCATCATTTAAAATTACATGCATGCATATCACAGCATAAGCTGCTCTTATTCATACATCTGATTTGCAAACAGTACATGTGTGAATTTTTATATTAGTAACACTAAGCCACTTTTGAAGCACTGAATTTTGGCTTAAGACACTGATAAATAAATATTTTGAGATACCAATGGCAGAGTTCAGTTTGGGTTGCACATGAACTTTGTATTATTTAAAATTTTTATCATACTTCAAACTTATTTTATATAATAAGTGAAAAACAGAAGAACAAAGTGCTGAATTACTTAAAAGCAGCATCAGCCTCGTTAGTTACAATAGGTTTGAAGATGGAAATCATTGGGCATGATGAAAATAGAAAATCTGGCTTTAGTTGCTTGCTCTTTTTCCTTAAATCAGTTCAACATGAAAGAAAAGGCCACACATGAAATGATGAAAAATAATGTGTGTAATTTGGAGTTTATTTACTTGGCTACCTGAAATGAAACCTCTATCATGACTTGAAGACTATGGTTCAAGTTTTGGACAGAGCTTTTTTGGTTTTTTTTATTCTGGACATAGAGTTTTTATACATGTTATTCTTAGAACGCATTAGGAGACCACCAATAATAAAATAATTTTTTATCTCATTTATTCAACAAAAATTTATGGAGCATGTGGGTAGTGACTACCATATTTGACAGTGCAGATACAACAACTCCATCATTGCAGAAAGTTCTACTGAACAGTGCTGTTCCCACCACAACCCTATGAGGTAAGAATCATTTTATTAATGAGAAACTAGGCTTGGAGAGGCTAACCAATTAGCCTAAGATCTAAATGCAGAGGTACTTACAAACCCAGGTCTAACTTGAAATCTGCTATTTTGAATTTTTAAAAAGTAAATTGTGCAAGTACAGAATAGGGATAATTTGGCTAGATGTTTATTTATATGAAAAATAACTGGAAGCTTCTAAGAGAAAGCAAGCATAAAAGGTAAAATGTAAAGTAATTTAATATCTCTAAGTTGGCAAACTTTTAGAGAAATGGAATTAATTTACTTTTTTTATACTATGCCAAGGGAGAAATAAACTATAAGATTGTCAGGTAAAGAGAGTGATCTTAGAAAAAAGAAAAAGAAAGTTAAAATTAAAATGTTTACTTCACAATGAAAAATAAATTTTAAAGTGATTGACCTGAATATAATATAGTAATATATATTACTATAGTAAGCAAAAGATAGATAATAGATTTTGCCTCACCTGCATCCAAAATACATTCCCAGTATCGATCATTTGCTAAGCAAATTACTTCTAAAGACATGACGGCCATCATCCTTCGTTTATAGCTTTCACACTGCAACATTTCTGACAGGTATTCAACAGAAAAACACTAGCTATAATTTCACAAAAGGCAATGAAATAATTGATTCTATTTCTATACAAGTCAAGTGAAGCCAAGGGTTGAGATTACCACCATCAGCACCCAACCAAATTCATTAAATCCCCCTTGGTGCATGACTTTATGTGAGGTCCTGAACAAATTATAGACACCCATGATCTTCCAGGTTTATTGTCTATATAATAATGGAAGAGAATCCTGAAATTCTTTATCTTTTATCTGAATGACTTAGATTTGCTAGTCACATTGTTTAAACTCACTTAGAAAGTAGTATATATCTCCCTTGCCTGAAATCAGTTGTTGAATAAGATTTAATTAAGTATGGGTTTTCAAGGATGGCAAAGTAAATTGACATTATCATCAATAAAAATGTAATTCCCAATTTATATAGGATGTTTTATACATTTCACGAGTATGAAGAAAATATTTTTTAAAATCTTCAATGAACCTATACTCCAAAGAGAAAGATAATACAAATACACATGCTTCCAAACAGTGCTTATGGTGTGAGGAAAACACCAAATATGTTCCTGACTCCTACCTTGGCTAAATCATTCCATTGCCCTCTCTTCTTTTAAAATTCAGCTTCCACTCCCATAGCTAATCCTGGAGACGTCTAATAAACTTTGACTAATTCTTCGTTTACCCATTGTGGAAATGGGCACGTGTGAAGAGGGAGAGTTATTCCAGGGTACAAGTTAAAGAGGAAGTGGCTAGATGCTCACTGCTTATTACTCTGTTTGTCATTATCAGGACTTCCCAATGAAGGCCATGAGAAGCAGTGGCCTTCGGGAAATTTTTCTGCCATTAGGCTATTCCTATTAGAGGTCAGAGCTTCCTATATAGAGGTGGGAATTTGCAATGGTTTAGTCTACTATAAGTAACAGGATAGTCAGTTTAGGTCCTCCTAAAAAAGACTAAGATGATATATAAGTACACAAATACTTCTCCAAGCAATAACCAGCAAATTCCAATATCAAATATTGAGCCAGTTTTGAAATTAAGTATTGAGACTTCTTGAATCATTAGAATGGGGTTGAAAATCTTAAAATAAATCTCACCCCATCTTTAAATGAGATGTTAGAAACTCTTAGTTCTCATTCTCCAAGTTCTTTTATTTTTTTCATTTAACTAATTTTAATTTTATTAAAGTAATATATGCTCATGATTATGAGTTAAATGTTATTAAAAGGCCTATAACAAAATATAATGTTTCCTTGCCTCAACCTTCCAACTCTCCTTGGTTCATCTCTCCAGAAATAACCACTTTGGCTCTTTCCCTATACTGTCTGTGATTTACATATATTATTTCTAGATACTTATATACACTGCTACCCTTTTGATATATCAATTTTAGACATTGTAGATTTTTAAGGTAAATGAGAAGCTAGCCCTTTTATTTTCCCAGTTTCCTGGACCTCTCTCCCATTTGTTTGTAGGGGAGAATCCCAGAATTTCAGACTTCACACAGAGTACTCCTGCCTGGTGTCGCCAGTTCCTGAACTATTTGAGGATTTTACAGTATGAGTCAAAACATTTATCAAAATACAAGGAAAGACATTGCTAAATTTGAATCTAAAATTCAGAAGAAAGGAATAAATTGGAGGGAATCTTTTCCACTCAAACTTTCTTTTTCATTTTTTCTTTAAAAATTCACTTTAAAAAACTTTTTATAGTAGTAACAATCATATAGATACAAAATTTCCTATTGTAGCCCAATTCAAGGGTACAATTCAAAGTATTAGTTATGTTCACAATATGGTGCTACCATCACCAACTAGTCCATTATCCTATGTTTTTCGTTACCTCAAACACAAACTACTCATCCATTAAGCAATAACTTCCTCTTTTCTGCTCTTACCCCTGTCTTTTCCCACCCCATCCTACCCTGGGCCCTGGTAACCTACAAACCACTATCTGTCTCTATGAAGTTTGCTTCTTCTAGGTATTTCATTTAAGTGAGATTATACAACATTTGTTTTTTTTGTATCTAGCTTATTTCACTCAGCATTATGTCTTCAAGTTTCATCCATATCATTGCATGCATCAGAACTTCACTTCTTTTTACAGCTGAATAATATTCCATCACATAGATATATCACATTTTGTTTATCCATTTACCCATTGATGGATACTTGGGCTGTTTTCTAGTTTGCTAGCTGTTGGAATGCAATATACCAGAAACAGAACAGCTTTTAAAAAGGGGAATTTAATAAGTTGCTAGTTTACAGTTCTAAGGTCGAGAAAATGTCCCAATTAAAGCAAGTCTATAGAAATGTCCAATCTAAGGCATCCAGGGAAAGATATCTTGGTTTAAGAAAGTCAATGAAGTTCAGGGTTTCTTTCTCAAGTGGAAGGGCACATGGCAAACACAGTCAGAGTTTCTCTCTCATCTGGAAAGGCCCATGGTGAACATGATCAGGGTTCCGCTTTCATCTGGGAAGGCACATGGCGAGCACAGCATCATCTGCTAGCTTCTTCTCCTGGCTTCCTTTTTCATGAAGTTCCCCGGGATGCATGTTCCTTCTTCATCACCAAAGGTCACTGGCTGGTAGACTCTGCTTCTTGTGGTAATGTCATTCTGCTCTGCTCTCTCTGAACCTCCTTCTTTCTCTAAAATGTTTCATCTTTTATAGGATTCCAGAAACTAATCAAGACCCACCCAAATGGGTAGAAACACGCCTCCAGCTAATCCAGTTTAATAACCACTCTTGAATAAATCACATCTCCAGGGAGATGATCTAATTACAGTTTCAAACATTCAATACTGAACAGGGCTTAGAAGAAATGGCTGCCTTTACAAAATGTGATTACGATTAAAACATGGCTTTTCTAGGGTACACATATCATTTCAAACCAGCACAGGTTGCTTCCACCTTTTGGTTATTGTGAATATTGCTGCCACAAGCATTGATGTGTAAACATTTGTTCGAGTCCCTGTTTTCAATGCTTTGAGATATATATCAAGAAGTGGGTTTGCTAAGTGTGCTGGTTTGAAAGGAAGTATGCCCCCTAAGAAAAGCCATCTTTTAATGTAAATCCCATTTCATAAAGGTAGAATAATCTATTCAATACTGTATGTTTGAAACTGTGATGAGATCATCTGCCTGGTTGATGTGATTTAGTCAAGAATGTTTGTTAAACTGGATTAGGGGATGACATGTCTCCACCCATTTGAGTG
>PVIY010044399.1:0-19729 GCA_004026745.1 Myrmecophaga tridactyla
TGGTGGGGATGGGGTGCCTGGAGCATGGGGAATAGGAGCGGGTGACGGGGTTGGGTTGCCAGTCACAGTGCTGTGCTGGTGAGGGTAGCATGCCCAAGGAATGTGGTCTGGCTTACTTCCTAGTCCCAGGCTCCCGGCTGCGCATTCCTGCAGGCTGCATGGCTCCGCTCCTCCACGCCAGGTTGCAGCTTTCTGCATCTCAGTTCCTCGACCTCTACAACAAGGGCTCCACGTATGGTGCAGAAGGCTCTCCCAGGTCAGCTGCACTCCCAAATTGCCACCTCAGCCACCCTCCTGTCCCTTCTCTAACTTTTCCATGGAGCAGGGCTAAGCTCAAGCTAGTCTATTCGGCCATCTTGCCGGAAGTCCTAGAATAATTGTTTTTTAAACACATGGAACCACACAACAGAGTGAACCCTAGGTTAAAATATGGACTATAGTTACTAGTACAATTGTTAACATGTACTTTCATCAATTACAGCAAATGTGCAACACCAATGCAAAGTGTTAATAACAGGGGGATTTATGGGAATCCTGTATTTTGTACATGATTGTTCTGTAAATACACAACATCTCTAATTAAAAACAATGGTACCCAATAACACTTACCAATTCAAGTGGAAGAAGGATATAGAACAGGAGCCTTGGCCACCTTTCTGCCATCATAGCTATTATCTTGAGACATAAATTAACCTTGTCTGTTTTATCACAACAAACATTAAGTTCAACTCTCCCTAAAATGAAGTCCTAGCCTCCATTCTAGCTTTCCTGTCATGATAATAGAACAGACAGTACTAATATTCTTCAGAGAACATACCCCACCTCAATCTCTAACTTTTATTTCCAGTAGGACAGGAAATGCCTGCTCAGCTCAAGGGACACAGGAAGGGTGGGGACAGCCTTGCTGTGGGAATCGCAGCCAAGAACTAAGACTGAAAACACAACAGCCAAACAAAGTATGTACACATGTATGCATAAATGGATGAATGAGTGCATTTCTCAGTGATGCCATAAAAAAATGTATAAGGATAGATAAGGGGCCCTGAAAAGCCAAAATCATCTTTAAAAAGTATGAAGTTGGCAGATCCACACTTCCTGCTTTAAAACTCATTACGAAGCTACAGTGATCAAAAGAGTATGGTACTAATAATATAGGTTACCAGGATGCAGAATGAGGCTAAAGAATGGGGAGCTTAGTATGTTCAGAATGTTTAACTAGGGTGAACTTAAATGCTTGAAAATTGACAGAGGTGATGGTAGCATGTTATTGTGAAAACAATTAACTGTGCTGAATGATGTGTGAGTGTGGTTGAAAGGGGAAGTTTAGAGTCATGTATGTCGCCAGAAGGAAGCTGGAGTTTAAAACATGGGCATGTATAAAACAGTGAATCTTGTGGTGGACAATGTCTGTGATTAACTGTACAAATATTAAAAAGTTCTTTCATGAACTAGAGCAAATATATGACACTATTATAAGGAGTTAATAATAGAGGGGTATATGAGAAAAATGTACCTATTGCAAACTACGGACTGTAGTTAACAGTAATATTTTAATACTCTTTCATCAGCAATAACAAATGCACCACATTAATACTATGGGTCAATAATGGGATGGGGGTGAGATAAGGAGTTTGGGAGGAATAAGGTTTTCTTTTTATTTCTTTACTGGAATAATGAAAGTATTCTAAATTTGTGATGAAGATGCATGCACAACTATGTACTAATACTGTAAGCCAGTGATTGTATAATTCAGATGGTTTCTATGGTGTGTGACTATATCTCAATAAAATTGCATTTTAAAAAAAGAACATGGTACTGACACAAAGGCAAATATATAGACAAATGGAGTCAAATTGAGAGTTCAGAAATAAACCCTCACATCTATGGCCAACTGACTTTTGACAGGGGTGCCACGTCCACTCCAGGGGGAAGGAATAGTTTCTTTTTACAAATGGTGCTGAGAAAACTAGATATCCATATGCAAAAGAATGAAAGTGGACCCTCCTCAAATCATACACAAAAATTTACTCAAAATGAAACAAAGACCTAAATATAAGAAACAAAAGTATAAAACTCCTAGGAGTAAACATAGGAAAACATCTTTAGGACCTTGTGTTAGACAACAGTTTCTTAGACTTTACTCCAAACGCATAAGCAAGAAGAAGGAAAAATAGATAAATCAGACTTTATCAAAATTGAAAACCTTTTGAGCATCAAAAGACTTCATGATGAAAAGTAAAAAGACAACCTACAAAATGGGGGAAAATATTTGGAAATCACATCAAATAGGGTTTAATATTCAGTATATATAAAGAAATCCTACTACCCAATAGCAAAAAGATCATCCACCCAATTAAATAATGGGCAAAAGACTTGAACAGACATTTCTCCAAAGAAAATATACAGATGGCCAATAAGCACATGAAAAAATGCTCAACATCATGAGCCATTAGGGAAGTGCACATCAAAACTACAACGAGATACATCTTATGCCCAATAGAATGGCTACTTCTTCAGTTTGCTAAAGCTGCTGGAATGCAATATACCAGAAATGGTAAATGATTTTTACATAGGGTATTTATTAGGTTACAAATTTATAGTTCTAAAGCCACGGAAATGTCCAAATTAAGGCATCCACAAGAGGATACCTTCACTCAAGAAAGACCGATCATGTCTGGGGTTTCTCTGTCACATGGGAAGGCACATGGCAAAGTCTGCTTTCCTTCTCTCCAGGTTTCTAGTTTCAAATGGCTCTCTCAGCTTCTGGCATCTCCCAGGTGCTCCCCTTTTGTATCTCCAGACATCTGTGTCTTGGTTTCATCTCTCTGCCCTCTGTGTTGGCTCTGAGCTCTCTGTTTTCTGCCTTTTATCCTCTTCATACAGGGCTCCAGTAAAAGGATTAAGACCCAGCATGGTCACATCTCCATCTAATCAAAGTTGCCACCCATAATGGGTGAGTCACATCTCCATGGAAACAACCTAATCAAAAGGTGCCTCCCCACAAGATTGGATTAGAAGAACATGGCTTTTCTGGGGTACATAACAGTTTCAAACCAGTATAGCTACTACTTTAAAAATGAAGAGGATATGGAGAAATAGGAATACTCATTCATTGTTAGTGGGAATGCAAAATGGTCTGCCTTTGTGACATCCAGTTCGGCTATTCTTCAGAAAGCT
Source organism: Myrmecophaga tridactyla (assembly GCA_004026745.1). Taxonomy (NCBI): domain Eukaryota; kingdom Metazoa; phylum Chordata; class Mammalia; order Pilosa; family Myrmecophagidae; genus Myrmecophaga; species Myrmecophaga tridactyla. The sequence continues at coordinate 3,178 of PVIY010044399.1, forward strand.
AAGCATAGAATCTTCATTTGGCCCAGCAATCCCATTTCTCAGTATAAACCCAAAGAATTGAAAGGAGGGACTTGAATACATATTTATACACTGATTTTCATAGTGGCATTAAACACAATTGCCAAATGATGGAAGTAACCCAAATGTCCATCAACAGATAAATGGATAAACAAATGTGGTAAACATATTCAGTGGAATATTATTCAGCCATAAAAAGGAATGTAGTTGTGATACATGTGACAATATGGAAAAACCTTGAAGACGTCATATGAAATGTCTAGAATAAGCAAATATATAGAGACAGAAAGCAGATTACAGAGGCCGGAGTGAAGAAGAGAATAGGAAGTTAATTGCTTAATAGGAAAGAAGTTTCTATTTGGGATGATGAAAAAGTTTTGCTAATGGTAGTAAAATATTGTGAGGGTACTTAATATCATTGAATTGTACCCATGAAAGTGATTAAAATGGGAAATTTTTGTTGTTATATATGTTGCCATGATTTTTTTTTAAGTAGAGAGTTCGAAATTCAATTACTTAAGATTTCACCTTAAGCATTAAGGTGAACAGAACAATTATACCAAGAGTAAAGTAAGAAAGGAATAAATCACACCCAGATTAGCAAAAGAAAGGAAGTAATAAAGATAAGAGCAGAAATAAATTAAAGATAAACCAGAAAAACAACAAACCAAAAACTGATTCTTTGAGAACATCAAGAAAATCATAAACCCCTAGCCATCTGATCAGGAAAAAAAAGAGAGGAGACACAAATTGCCAATGTCAGGAATGAAAGAGGAGATAGCCCCACTGATTCCACTGAGATTTAAAGGATAATAAAGGATATTATGAATGACTCTATGCCAGTAAGTTTAACAATTTATATGAAATGGCCCAATTCCTTGAAAGTCACAAGAAAAAACTCATCCAAGAAGAAATAGATAACCTGAATAGTTGTGTATCTATTAAAGAAATTAAATTTGTAGTTAAAAATCTTCCCCCCCCAAAAAAAAAAAAAAAACTTAAAGTCTAGACTGCTTCACTGGTAAATTCTACCAAACACTTAGTGAAGAAATAATACTAATTCTTCACAAACTCTTCCAGTAAATAGAAGAAAGAACATTTTCCAACTCATATGAGTCCAGCATTATTGGAATACCGAAACAAGACAAAGACATTACAAGAGAAGAAAATTATAGATCAATATCTTTCATTATTATAATGCAATTATTCTTTAAAAACATTGAGTAAATAAAAGCTAATGACATATAAAAAGATATATGACCAAGAAAAATTTCTAAATGTCCCAGAAATTCAAGATTAGCTTAACATCTGAATGCAATGTAACTACCACATTAAAAGACTAAGAGAAAAGAAAATATGTGAATATTTCAATAGATGTAGAAAAAGCCTCCAACAGAATTCAATATCTATGTTAAAAAACTTTCTGCAAACTAGAAATAGAAGGAAACTTCTTAAAACTGATTAAAAAAAAAAAAAAAAAAGACATCTACAAAAAGCCTATAGCTAACATCCAAATGTTTTCTCCCGTAAAATCAGGAGCAGGATAAGGACATCTGCTCACATATCTTCTATTCAACATTACACTGTATGACCTTACCACTGCAAAAAGGCACCCAGATTAGAAAAGGAGCTAAAACTATCTTTATACACAGAATCCTAAGGAATCTTTTAAAAAAGCTAGTAAAACTAATAAGTGAGTTCAAAAGTTTGCAGGATAACGTTCAATATAACAAGTTCAAAATAAAAAGTCAACTGAATCTCAAAATATGGAAGTTAGTTAATAGTATTATACTAACCTTCATTTTTTTAGTTTTGATCATTGTACTGTGGTTATGCAAAATGCTAACATTAGGGGAAGCTATGTGAAGGGTATATTCTTGGTATTATTTTGGCAACTTTTCAATAGGTCTAAAATTAGTTCGAAATTTCCCAGTTAATAAATAAATATCTGTTGAACAACAACTGAAAATCTATTGTATTTCTCTATACTAGTTACACGCAATCAGAAATTGAAATTTTAAAAAATAGTACTCTTTTAAATAGCATTAGAGATATGGGATACTTAGAAATTTAAATGTGACAGAAGGTGTCTGTTCTAGTTTACTAGCTGCTGGAATGCAATATACCAGAAATGGATCGGCTTTTTAAAAGGGGAATTTATTAAGTTGCAAGTCCATTGTTCTAAGGCCATGAAAATGTCCCAACTAATGCAAGGCTATAGAAATGTCCAATCTAAGGCATCCAGGAAAAGATACCTTGGTTCAAGAAAGGCCGATGAAGTTCAGAGTTTCTCTCTCAACTAGAAGGGAACATAGCAAACATGGCGGCATCTGCTAACTTTCTCTCTAGGCTTCTTGCTCCATGGAGCTTCCCCTGAGGCATTTCCTTTTTCATCTCCAAAGGTCTCTGGCTGCGCAGGCTCTGCCTCTTATCATTTTTGTGGCTCTAAAAAGGTACTCTCTCCAAAATGTTCCTCTTTTAAAGGATTCCAGTAAACTAATCAAGACCCACCTGGAATGGATGGGGTCACATCTCCCTGGAAGCCATCTAACCAAAAGTTACCACCCACAATTGGGTGGGTCACATCTCCATGGGAACAGTCAAAAAGCCCCAGCCAGCAATATTGAATGAGGATTAAAGGAGATGGCTTTTCTGGGGAACACACACAGATTCAAACTGGCACAGTGTCCAACAACCTATATAGTGAAAACTACCAAGACCTAATAAATAAGAGATATATACAGTGCTCATGATATATATACACACACACACATTATAAATATTTACTATATATTTGTATCATCATTTAAAGTATCTATTTTGGTATCTATTTTATAGTATAGTGAATTTCTTTTTAATATTATTTAATTTTAATTAATATTTGTGCATTAAAATTAATAACTATATAATCTATAAATGATATTCATATATTGAGAATTTTTTTTCACTGACAGAAAAAGAATAATTTAAAACATTTGGACCCCTCAGAGTTAGTGTTCAATGAGTACAGAAGAGCAGTTTCAGTGAAGAAGTCAGACAGTAATAGGAATCGAGAAATGAGAATAACAACCACACTCTTTCAACATGTTTGGTACAGAGAAAGGGATCAGGGGAGGGGCAGCAGAGAGTTAAGGGAAGATGCTTCTTTTAGGATGGGTCATTTTAGTATACGCTTAAAGGAACGAGTCAGAAAAGACAGACTGACAACACAGAGGTGAGGAAGCAGGAAACACTGTGGAATAAATACCCAGTGTTTGCAGATAGTTCTGGAACCTCAGGGAAGAACTGAGAGAAAGAAAGTTGTGAAGCTGATGGTCTCATTTTTTTATGAATTGTAAGGTAAGGGAGAGGCTAAGGTAAGGAATGGTAGAAGATGGGGAAGTCTTTGGAATAACAAGCATTCTAAATAATATTCATATCTGAGTAGACAGACACCTGAACACACATACACATAGTTATGAAAAGGCAGCTGAGCTCATAGCATCAAGTTATTCTTGTGGCAATTGTACCCATCACACACTCATTTTCCTGCCTAACTCTGGGATGGCAGACAGGACTGAGCTGTTTATACTTGGCTACTGAGGGAAAGATCTCCTTTCGCCCACTCCAGCAGGCAGTAGGGACTTCGATGGGAACTGGTGAAGTGATACCTGCACCTCTGGCCCTGGCTGCCTCTGGGTCCCCTTTCTAATGCATGTACCACCCACAAGATCTTGGACCAAGATTCCACGTTGCCTCAGAAGCTAATTTTGGTCCACTGGTCAGTGCTAACTTGGGTGTTGTGGCTGTGTGGGTGGGGACCACCAGGAAGTAGAGGAAGTGGGACTGGTGAATCAGGTGGGGGACCTCCCTCAGCACTGCCTGACTCACCCCGGACATGGCAACGGGGACTTAGAGGTTGGTGGCACCATCCTCAGCATCACCAGGGCCTTGAGGGGTGTTATTAGTGGTTGTGCGTGCTTGTCCAGCACTTCTCACAATATGGCCTCAGCAACGGTCCACATGCCACTTGGGTAATTATGTCCTGTTTACCACCCTGCAAATTTGGATGAACTAGCAATTGGCTTCCTGACTTAACATCTCTGAGTGTCATCCTGAGTGATAAATTGAGCTGAGCCTTAAAGACGGCATTTCTTTCCTTTCAACCACCTTCCCTCACCCTTCTATGCTGCAGGATTGTGTAAAAGTTACAGGCAGGGTCTCTCTGATCATCTTCTCCTTTACTTCATTAGCCACCATGCCTCTCCTCCAAAGAAATCCAGAGAGCTGCTATGGGGCTTCTCCTGCTTCTCTGTCTGCTTCTAATAACTGTATCTGTTTTCTTTGAAGAAACAACCCTTCCTCACTCAGGCCATGTGGTTTGGTTGGTGCCAACTCTACCCCCAGCTCCAGGGTAGGCATATGAACCAGACTGACTAGTCAGAACATCGCAACCTCTGGACCATAATGATCGGGTAAACAACAGATATATGTCCAAAAAGAGTCTACAAGACCCAGATTTGAGAGTTTTGCACAACACTTCTCTGATGAGGTGGCGGAGATGAGAGGATAAAGACCAAAAGCTACCAGTAGCTTTTTATTTTTTAAAAGATGAAATAAAATGAACCTTATGACAAGAACTGCCTTCAGTGTCTTACACATATATCTAATTCCAACAGCAACCCTAAGTTCTAAGTTCTGTTATCTGAATAGTTAGCATCAATAACACAGACTCTGGAATGAGCATGCCTAGGTTTGAATTCTGGTTCGGTTATTTACTAGCAGTGTCATAGGCAAATTATTTGAATGTTCTGGGCCTCATCTATAAAATGGGGCCAACAACAGTTCCTACTTCATAGGTTGTTGTGTTTATATATGTAAAGCACCAGGCGTACAGCAATGCTCAATAAATTTTAGCAAAGGCTATCACTGTCATTATCATTATTGCTTTTGATTTTTCTTTCAAACAAATACAAAATGTTTATCACACAAAAATGAAGTAACTGCCTGTGCTGGTTTGAATCTCTTGTGTACCACAGAAAAGTCAAGTTCTTTAATTCTCATTCAATATCGCTGGGTGGGAGCTTTCTAATTGCTTCCATGGAGATGTGACCCACCCAATTATGGGTGGTAACTTTTGATTAAATGGTTTCCATGAAGATGCACCTCCAGTCATTCAAGGTGGGCCTGCTTACTGGAACCCTTTAAGAGGAAACCATTTTGGAAAAAGCTTTAGAGCCACGAGAGCCACCAGAACCAAGAAAGCCAAAAGAATGGACAGAGCCCCTGGGAAGCCGCTGAAGAGAAAGCTACCAGATGCTGCCATGTGCCTTTCTAGTTGAGAGAGAAACCCTGAACCGTCCTTGGCCTTCTTGAACCAAGGTATCTTTCCTAGATGCCTCAGATTGGACACTTTTGTAGGCTTTCATTAATTTGTACATTTTCACAGCTTTAGAACTGTAAATGTGCTACTTAATAAATTCCCATTTTTAAAAGCCGTTCCGTTTCTGGTATATTGCATTTGGGCAGCTTGCAAACTAGAACACTGCCAAACAACTAATTTGCTAAACTTAGAAAAAGTACTAATTTACTATTATATAATTCTAGGCAAAAAAAAAAAAAAAAAAATTTACATTTTTGTTATTCAAGTCAACTTACCTCCAAGCTTTAAAAGTTACAAAATTTTGTTTTAAAAAATGTCACTCTAAGATTGTCCCAATTCATTTTAAGCCATGACAGAAACAAAATATCTTCAAAACAATCTAAATATAAATGACATGTTTATAACAAACTTATTTCAATAACATTTGTATCAATAATAGCCCAACATGGATTAAATACAGTTTTGTTTTTTTTTTGTAGACTAAATAGGAAACAGTAATGACAATGCCAACATGGAACTTAATACCTATCAACTCATGTACAATACAATTAATAATCAATCTGACTGGGGTGGTGGTATTTAAAGAATAATGTTACTAGTATAACTGATATGCTAACATTCTCATCAACTGAATATCAATTTCATTATCTCATATTCTTCTCTGTTTTCCTTGTCTCCTGACTGGAATAGCCCTATGGGGAATATATAGAAGGGGCCCAGAGAGTGTTGGGCCTAACTAACTTTTTGGTCGGTTCTTCCCAACCTTTGGTTAGTTTGTAAAGCCTACAGGGATCTCTACTAATATTGTTTTCAACCTTTTAATTTTACCAGTCTTCTTTGTTTTCTGCCTTTTCATCTTCCTTTGCTAGACTCTAGAATTTTCAATTCAAGTTTAGTAAATCTCTTTCTTGAAACCTAGAAATTTCTTTAGCAATAGTTTTTCTTTTATCTGCCTTTTCTACCTTTTCCCTTAGTTCTTTTTCAAGCCTTAAAAATTCTTCCTGTTCTTTCTTCTGTTGGATGTAACTTTCTAGCAGTAATTTTAATTTAAACAGAAAAAAGCAATTTCTGATGCTTTTTCTCTTTCTCTTCCTCTTTTTACTGAGAAGCATATTTCATTGACATTTCTATGCTTTTCTATTTTTTCCAAACATCAACTGCCAGTTTTTGTTTAATTCTGTTCCTCCTTTTGTTTTTAATTATCTTCTTGCTTATTATGAAAAAGCATAGATGTAGCCTCTGCCTTTTCCTTTAACCTGAAAATTTCCTTTTTTTTTTTTTTTTTTTTTTTTTTTTTTTTTTTTTTTTTTTTTTTTTTTTTTTTTTTTTTTTTTTTTTTTTTTTTTTTTTTTTTTTTTTTTTTTTTTTTTTTCTGCTGCTTTTTAATTTTCCAATTCTCAATAGACTTTTTTTTTTCATCCTTCTAGAGCCAGAAATGTTTGATACCATTTCTCATGCAGGTTGAATTTCATTCTGTGTTCTCCTGGGAAGGTGCCCTAAAACTTCTCCCATAAATGGTGGCCTTCCTTTATGTCTGTTTCTCACGTTTACAAAGTTCTGGTGAGCTATTCACCCCAGCCCCCTTGTCACCCTCCTGTTTGCTGAAGGAATTTTTAAAAATCTATCGCTTCTTCTGGAAGAGTACTTGAAGGAGAATTGTCTATAGGCACTTTGTTTGGCATGGCTCTGAAAGGTCTGTTTCTGAGTTACTCATAACCTATGTGTCAATTTTCCTTGATATGGCACTCAACTCATTATTAGTTGTTTCCTCTTCTTTAATAAGTTCTTCATACATCAACCTCTGCTCTTTTTTACAGGTGTTAATTGCATTTTCAATTTCTTCCACCATTTCTCTGAGTCAACAAAGTCAGTAGAGACTTCACATCTTTTAACTGATGCTCAACTCTCTTTCCATTGTTACATATTTTGGCCAGATGTTGCTGAATTTTTGCTCTGCTTTCTCTGTTTTCTGTTTTATTTATTTATAAAAATAAATTTATCAATTTATTTTCAAATTCTTCCAGAATACGATGCTCAATTCTCAAGTCACTTTCTTGGTGGTAGAAATGACTATGCTTATCTTTTTCTACGTTAATCACTTGATTTTTAAATTTTTCTGCTGTCCGTATGAATTCTGCTTTCTTAAGTCCGACTAGCTTTCCGCTTCCAGTTTTGAAGCTGAAAAGTTCGAATTCCACCAGAAGTGCTAAAACAGCCATCATTCATTCCGTAGCGGCGCCGGCGCTCTTCCCAGGCCGGTCCCGGGGCCGTCCCTGCCGCTGCCGCCGCTGCTGGGGTACCACCGCCGGGGTACCGCCGCGGCCACCATGGCGGTCGTCAGCGGCCATTCTTCCTCGGCGATCGCTCGGACCGCACCGGACTGCATCGGATCACACCGGACCGCACCGGACTGCATCGGATCGCACCGGACTCCAGGGCCCGGCGATTCCAGCCGCGTACTATCCCGGCCCTGCAGACGGCGCGCCGCGCGGCGGAGCTCGCCGGGGATGCGCCGCGCGCTACTTCCAGCGTCATTCCGATTTAAGGACAAGGAAGCGGAGGCGCATATTGTGCTTTGTCTAAGGTTGTAGACAAGTGCATCCCCCAGCGTTGGACTGGGGAATTTGAATCGAGAAAGTTTCTGACTCCAGAGACTATTCTTGACCAGCAAACAGTATTTCCTTTGCTTTGGCACCCCTAGGGGCGAGTCGGCCTGAAAACAGCGCTAACACAGCAAAGGACCGCTGAGAGGCGGAGAGTGTACGACTGGTAAGAACCAGCCAAGCCAGAAGTCAAATCTATGCCCAAAGGTTTCAATAATACTTATTCAACATTTCTTCTACCTCAATCCAGTTTGATTTGGGTTATCTGTCCCTTACAGTTGAAATCCCTTGCAGCCTTGACTAATATAATAATTTCAATTTCATCTTCAAGAATGTCCTTGTATTCTGGGCTCAGCTGACCCAAGGAGAATAGGAAACATCCCCACAAATGAATCTACTCTAAGGTTACAAAACCAAAGCTGTTTATTTGTACATTAATTTCAATTAAGCATCCTCTTTGTACTAGGTACTATATTAGATGCCAAAATATTCTGGGTGGATTGATTGGGCATAAGGAATTTCTGCATGAAAATATCAATGGAGTTTCCACCAGCATATCAATTAGGGCCAGCTTCAGCCTCAAACAGAATCTCTGTGCTCTTATGTCGGAACAGAAGTCTTTGGGATCTTATGACTCATGCCAGATCTTTTCTAAGCCTTGCATATCCATTGCTACAGCTGGACTCTGGTTTGTCTTTAAATGGAAGAGGTAATGGGGAACTTCTGCTCAGACTAAATTATTCATCTCCATCGAACCATATAAGCAGCATTCAATCTCCATCTCAGGACACAGTCTTCCCAGATCAAAATATTCGATCGAGGTCAAAACAGGAAATGCAGATGTATAAGGAGTGACTTAGAAAGCCCTCCACCAACAAGGTGGGTTATTTCCTCCTTGGCATTGGTTCTACCCACAGAGAACCCTTGAGAACTGGGGATTACTTTTGATTTTTACACTCCAAGCATCACAGAAAATATACAGTGACAACCCCAGTCATTCCCTGGAGAGTTCATTGCTCTCCCTCATCTTCTTTGATTCCCCTGCCTCCTCTCCACATCCTTTGAACTTCTAAAAAGACACTTTGAAGGCATGTCATAAAGCAGTTCTTCATTCATGCGCCTCTCTTTGATGATCTTGCTATTTGTCTGAACTGCAGCGTCCACAGGATGTCGGGCTGGGAAAACTGAAAGCCAATACTGACAAGGAAGAGCCGAGAAAGGGGAAAGAGGGAAAAGGCGAGACAAGAGGGACCTGGGTGGGATTTCTGGCCTTGCCTCCATGCCTTTCCCTCAGGGTGGCCACGGGCACCTGAGCCCAGCACAGGGCACGGCCTGCAAAGCTCTCTGTCCAGGCACCTGCCCTGACCTCACCCACATAAGCTCTCTGCCCACTCCCAGCTCCTGCCTGTTGAAAAGCATTACTGGTTTGATTTTTCCAGCTTCCCTCTTTCTACTGAAAGATTCACTTATTTCAAAGCTAACAAGATACCACAAACAAAAGAGAGAACGCCAAGCAGGAAGGCAGGCAGGGTGCAGACACGCAGCTTTCTCGTTCTCTGTTCACTGAGTAAGTGGGTAAAAACTAGGACTTTTATATATATGACTCTCAAGAATCACAAGTTCCTCAGGAAACAGCCGTGACCCTCAAGGCAGCATCCTTGGCACCTCGGCCCTGGTGCTGGTAACAAAAGGTAAGAAGCCTCCCGTGAACCTGAGTGTTCTTAGATCCAAAGGGAAAATAAATCACTCCCTTCCGTGATGGGGTGAGTCTGGTTAATACTAAAGAAGTGGTGGCGAGTTGGGCTGGGAGAAGTCTTCGGTGATTGCTCTTACCACTGATAGTAAGTACATCAGCCTCTGTCCCTCCGGAGGATGCTGGTATCAGAGGTGAGGGAGAGGTACTCACTCATTCCTGCACAAGTCTTAGTGAGAGTCTCCTAAGCACTGGGAGTGAGTAAAACAGATGGAGTCCCTGACCTCCTGCAGCTAATAGCTCAGCGGGGGGTCAGATGTTACACAAACAGGTCCACGCATCCACGTGTAATTATAAATTGGGACACATGCCTTGGAGGAGTAGTGTAAAGTGTAATGAGAGTACTTGATACAGACACACGGTTTAGACAAGGGGGAGAGGCAATGTGGAGATCAGGAAGGTGTGCCTAAAGGGGGAGAGGACCAGGCAGCCATTGGGTAGAGGACAGCATTTTCTGCCGAGGGTACAGCGTCTGAGAAGGCCTGGCTGAGGGGGAGACAGAATGGAGGTGTCAATCGTAGAAACAGGGAACCGGCTAGACATTCAACAAAGGCACCCTGAACCCCATGACCCTCCAGGGGCTGCTCTGAGCACCAGGAGTGCGGCAGTGAGCACAGGTCACAAAGTCCCCGTCCTCCTGCGTTCCCGTCCCAGAAGTTACCTAGTTGGAAACCAGACTTCGGCAGAACTGCCAACAACACAAAATGTATGGCTGTAGTGTGGAAAATGATGGCACTACTTCTTCTCTGAAGAACCTGTAGTATGTGCCTCCTGGCTAAAGATGAGGAGCTACTCTCATCCCTAAACTGTCCTGGGTGTCTGCCAGACCCAGCTAACCAGTGGGGACAGAGCAGGTCATACAGCTCAACCGGGCAGAACGAGTCCCTCCATGCAGGAATCCCAGCCCACCATGGCCAGGGGCTGGAAGCGACTGCCACCTCCTCAGTGACCAGCTAAATTCTGCAGGTTGTTCTGGCACATGGCACAGAGCGCTGCAGGGGATAGGAGCTTGAATCAAACAGGCTTCTTGTCCCAGTTCTGCCACTGGCCAACTCAGCAACCTCTCTGACTCTCATAATTCAACCTCTCTGACCTCCAGTTTCCATATAATCAGATTACTAAGGCCTTCACTACAGGGTTGTTGTTAGGATTAGAGTTAGGGCATGTCATGCATTCGGCACCCTTGTGCACACAGCAAATGCTCACTCAGCCTCAGCTACTCTGACGGTGATGATTGCGAGATATGCCACTCCTCTGACTTGAGGCGCCTGGCTTAATGTAATTTTCATAAATCACAGCATTAGAACTCAAGCAATTAAGTGCAATTCACAACCCGCTCCCCTTTATTCATACATTGCCAGGGAAACCAAGGCACAGTTCAGCATCTAGCCCGGCATAACCCCAGGACTTCAAAGTCAGGAATGTTCATTTCTGAGAACAGTGAAGCAACCACAGGAAACATGCTGCAGAAGGGAACAACTGACTAAATCAGTCCCACGGGAATTACACGGAAATATCTTCCATTCAAAAAGACTTTGTGAATTTTCCATTGCAAATATTTAATATCGAATTGGGTTCTCTCTTCCGCTTCTGTCAGTGGAGTGCTCAAAATAATTTTAATATTAGCCTAAGCCAAGTAAAATTAGGAAGATAAATCTGCAACATTTCCTTCCCTTTCTCCCTCTCACTCTCTCTCCCTGCCCACAACATCTCCCAAAGCCAAAACTCAATGATCTGAAATATTTAGCAGCTCAGCAGTTAAGTAGTAGTTTTTAAAACAGATGACATGGCTCAAACCTTGGCCCTGCTATTTATAAATTGCATGACTCTAAGCCAATAACTTATGCCCTTAAAGCCTCAGTTTCTCTTCCAGAAAATGGGGACAATAATAGTATTTGCCTTGTCAAGTCACTGTGATAATTCAATGAGATAATAAATGCAAAGCACTGTGTACTAGGAAAAGTTCCAGAGATGAATGTTAGCTACTATTATTTCCATAGCTGTTTCATTCCTACCCTCTGGTAGGAATGCTGTACCGGAGGATGACCACGTAAAACTGGCCCAGCAGGCTCTGGGAGGGCATGAGCTGGCCAAGGAGAAAACCATCCTTGGCTGGAATGGGATAAGGAGGTTTGGAGTCCTCCTTGGAGCACAGCAGGTCACACCCAGAAAAAAAGGGCTGTGTGAGATTATCAGTTATCCAGTCATACTGCTCTGATGCTGACAGAGCTTCCTTCCTCTGTTTCTTATAGTTTCCCCTTCCCAAATCAGAGTTGACACCAGATGAAAGCCCTAGACTCATCAAGAATATTCAAGGACCTCTAGAGGTTTTTCTATTCTTTCCTTCCTTCCATCAATGAATAACACAAAGTCCTTGACTTCACGGAACTTACACTCTAGGAGGGAAGGCAGCCCATAATGTTGTAAATTAGGAACATTTCTATGAAAGAAATAAAGTGGTAATGAGAGCAAGTGGCCTGGCATGTAGCCTCAGACAGGGCCATCGGTCCCTGAGGCTGCACCAGCCACACAAAATAGGTCATCCTGCTACTCTTAATTTTTATTGCAGAAAACAGACCAAGGGAATAAGTGCTTAAGCCAGCTGAAAAGAGAAGCACTAGAAAGGATTTTGTTTTTTTACATATATAATCAGTCTCTTCTCCCCTCCACCAAACCCTGTAAAGGACAGCACAGGATGGACCCCAGGAGTCTCTAACCCACCTCCCCACAGATGGCCCTACAACATTACCAGAAGCACTGGTCTCTTTGATTTGTGCCATGCCCCCACCACCAAGCTAATAACCATCAAGACAGAAATAGTCATTCTACAAGCAGGCTCTCTTCATCAGGCATCAGCTGAGCACTTCCTGTGCATTTCCTCATTTAATCCTCAGGGCAATGGGGACAGTGATATTGTTATCTCATCCCCCTTTTAGTGTCAGGGAAACCCAAGCTTAGGGAGGTGAAGTTGCTCAAGGTTACACAGCTAGTAGCTGGTGGGACAGGGATTCTATGAGATAGGTACTACTATCAGCCCCATTTTACAGTTGAAGAAATTAAGACACAGACAGGTAAAGTGATCTGTCCAATGTGTACCACCAGGAAGGTATAGAGGGAGGATTTAAACCTCAGCCAATACCACCAAAATACAAGCACGTAGGAACTCTGAGATGTGTGCCAAGAATAGCGAGTAATTCAATTTCTCTGAAGCAGTGTTTGGAGAGATGTGGAAGGAATGTCTACATCCATTCAATAAGCGCGTGAGAGATCAGCAAATAAAACAGACATGGAACACGTCTTCCCAGAGCATCAGTCTAATAGGAAGGACAGAGATAAACAAGTCTATACACAAAATGCGTTACTATTGGGGTAAGAGCCGAGTAGGAGTGTAGGGTGTGATAAGAGCAGATAAGAAGGGAGATCAGAGAAAGTTTTTCTGAAACAGAAACTTCTAAGGTGACACCCAATGGAGGAATGCAGGTTGGCTCCAGGAAGAGAAGGGTGATCTACATACCAAAAATCTAGAGCAAGAGTTGCAAAATCCTTGGAAACAATGTGACAAATTTGAGGAATTGAAAGAAAGCCTGAGGGACTAGGGCACCCTGCGGGGAGGTGAGAGAAGCAGGGTAAGGAAGACCTGAGTCTGGAGAGGGTGGCAGGGAAGAAATAGAAAAGGTGATGGGTGGGAGGCCAGGTTATCAAACTTTAAGCAATAGGTTTGGGGGATCCAAACATTCCCACAAGCAGAGATGCACTTCAGGAAGGTGGGTCTTGGAGACACATTGTCAGACAGTGTTGGAAGAAGCCAGGTTGGTAACATGGAAACAGTGAACATAATTCAGATTGTAATGTAATAAGTATTGGGGGAGATGGGGCTTACTAGACTCAGGGTTTACTAGAGAGTAGAGTCTTGAACTAAAGAGTAACTGCACCTTCCTCATTTTTGTAAGCATTTAAATTTTTAACCCCTGACTAGGTAAAGGAGAAGGTCTATTAGATAGTGGTGTTTGGATCCCAGCTTGGGACCAGCCAGAAACGGTTCCTGAATTATTCACCTGCTATCACACACATTCTAAGTTTAAAGTAAAAGGTTGTTCAGCAGAACATCCCAGGAATTGGGGAAACAGAGGTATCTTTGCCTAGCACCATTTGGGGAAAAAATATGATCCAAGGAATATAAAGGGTCATGCCAGTAAGTGCTCAGATCTTCAATGAAATGGGACATTCTTTCAGAGGAATATCCTAATGGTCCCAGCAGGCAAGGGAGCTGAGGAAGGAAAAATCTTCTGATTACAGGACTTCCCTCCCTTGCTGAGGCTTGGAACAGGACAGAAAAATGAAAATACACCTCTTGCTCCTCTCCAGAAAATCCCAACATGGAGCATGGAAGCCAAGAAGTAAAAAGAGTCAAAGAGAAAGAGTGAGACCAGTGAAATGAAGAGAGAGGTGCCTTGTGACCTGCAGGGAAGGTAAAGGGGTGACTGTTATTTCAGGTGTCCTGTGTCCTTGTTGTTTAGGAGGATGGGGAATGCTTAGGGATCTCCAGACACTAAGGCTCAGTAGTTCCAGCTCATTTTTACTGGATTCTCTTACGTCCACAGAGGATGCATCACCAGACTAGCCCACTGGAGAAGAAGCCTTGCTTTCTAGGCTTCACAGAAGCCAGCCATAACAGACACGCGTACACAAGCTTCAATCCATAACTCACAGTTCTCTGGAGAACCCTACCTCTAAAGGGTTAAGCATGGGGTACTTTGAGGACACAGGATGAGCGAACACAGCCGTGTTCCCACCCCTTGCGGAGGTTACAGCCAAGTAGGGGAAACAGACATTAATCAAATAATCACACACATACACGCACATATTATTCAAAACCAAGTTGCACACTTTGAAGGAAAGAGATATAGTCCTATGCACGCACATCATAAAGTTATCAAGCATAGTCAGGGTGGTCAGGAAAGATTTTCCTGAACAGCAGTTTGCTAGTTGAAGGGGGTGGGGCAGGAAAAGCATTCTAACAGAGGGAACGGCAGGTGCCAAGATCCTAAAGAAGGGAATGTACAAAGACCTGAGAGAGGGCTCTGGTAGCAGAGCATGGATGGCCAGCATGGCATCTGATAAGCATCTCTCTCCCCGTGGTGCTGCATTAAAGCTCTTCTAACAATCCCCAGACTCTCGTTGGGTCCCTCTTTATTGACCTCTCCCCAGCTCCCAGCACAGTTCTCAGAAAATAGGAAGCACTCAGTGCATACTGGCTGGATGAGTGTATGAGAAGAGCCATGGCTTTCTACTGTAGGACCTGATGGTTGCTACTGAAATGGGCAAGTTCATGAAACTCAAGAATGTAGGGCTGGTCCTGGCCAGATGCTATTCTGGATGCAAAGCCATCAAGGGGAAGGACACTGATGGTGACACCTCAGACCGTCCCTACAGTCATGCTCTCGTGGCTGGACTCTACTACTACCCCCCACAAAGTGACAGCTGCCATGGGCAAGAAGAATATCACCCAGAGGTCAAAGCGCAAGTCTTTTGTGAAAGTTTATGAGTACAATCTCCTCATGCCCACAAGGTACTCTATGGATATCCCCGTGGACAAAACCATCATTGGAGGCCCTGCTCTTAAAACACAAGACCCAGCATGAGGCCAAGGTCAGGTTCAAGGAGAAGTATAGGATGGACAAAAACAAGTGGTTTTTCAAGAAGGTACAATTTTAGATTGTTTGTTTCAGTTATTAAAAATACACAATAAGAAAAACAAAACAGAATAATGCTGAAGACAGATGTCTTGACAGACACACAAGCAGAGGAATTAGGGAAAGTCTGTGAATTAAATCTGCAATGACCAGCATAAACTGGAACAGATAAGTAAAGGTAACTCTAAGTCCAGTGCTGCTAAACCCTGGAGACAATCTTTGGTGAACCTGGATTCCTCCCTCTTTGTCTCTGATTCTGAAGCTTGGACCTGGCAGCTAGTGTCCTTGCTGCTGCTAACACACCTGGAAGACCCCCTTCTCAATCTGGGCCAAGTATGGCCAGGAGGCTAAGGAGTGAAGGCAAGGCCCACAGCATGACCCCAGCTATATGAGGACTGCCCAGGGACAGGTGGAGGCCTCTCTGTGCTGCTGTTCTCTTTTCTCTTAGGCTTGGTTTAGTTCCAGAGTCAGCAGAACTCACCTAGGTGGGTGGGCTCTAGCCTCCTCACCTAAGGAGGGAGGCATGAGCTCCACAGCCAGGAGTGGCAGGGTTCTCCAGAGATGCTAGCCCATGACCAAACTAGAAGCTGCCTGGGAGGCAACAGGACCACTGTGTTGTTTCTGGGGTGTGAGAATGTCAGCTCTAATCAAGGGAGACAAACCAAAGATAAGATGAAAGATAGTGAGAACAATAAGAGATGCCCCTACCAACCTCTCCAGAAGACCAAGTTGGTGTCTCAGAAATTAGTTTGATATCATTCCAAATACAGCAACATACCAGGATTTTTAAAACACCTTCTGTGATACCTCTAAGTTATTACAAACAATACATTGGATCTACAATGTCCTCTTTCATATTGGAAGATATTTCATTCCAACCTGGGAACTAGTCTCCAAGATGCCTCAATCAGCAGTTGGTGATCTTTTCAATGCACGCCTCAGTTGATGATGTGCCCGTTATCAACTCTCCAGGGGCTTCCTACCACACCTAACATGAACGGAGAAGCCACACTACAATCTGGCCCCTGCCCACAACATCAGCCTGCTCTCATACCTCCCTCATGCTGCTCACCATCCTGAAAAGTGACATTCTCTCAGTTCCTCAACCAGGTCAAACACTTCC
>PVIY010044400.1:0-19725 GCA_004026745.1 Myrmecophaga tridactyla
TGTGAACATACGAAAAATCTACTGAATTGTGCACTTTAAATGCATGAATATTAAAAGTATGTGAATTACACCTCAAACAAAAATTTTAATAGAAAAGAATGAAATATATAACATCATCAAAATAAAAGCTGATTGACTATATCGACACCAAACAAAGTAGAATTCAGAGCAAACAATGACACCATCAACTCTCAGAACCCAACAAGAAAATAAATAACCCAATTTTAAAACAAATATTTGAACTGATACTTTGCCAATGGAAATACACAGATGGAAAATAAGTACATGAAAAGATGCTCAATAGCCTTAACCATTACAGAATTGGAAGTTAAAACCATGATGAAATAGCACTATAAATCTATTAGAGTGGCCTCAATCAATCAATCAATCAATGAACCAATAAGACAGCCACAGCAAGTCTTGTACAGGATTCTCACACAGGGCTGCTGGGAATGTAAAATGCTACAAACCCTTGAAAAAAAGTTTGGCAGTTTCTTAAAAAGTGAAATTTGGGAGGTACTTCTGGAGAAGATGGAAGAGTAGGGAGCTCCTGGACTCATTCCTTCCTCCAAAACAATTAGTGGACAGGCAGGAATTATCTGAAACAACTGTTCTGGGGCTCTGGAGACCCAAAGATCACTCATCGAGGAAAAAGCAAGAGAGAGAGGCTGATAAACTACTGGAATGGACTGTGAGCAGCTCTCTACTCGCCCCACAGCAGCTGCCAATGCCCACCCTCCACTCTCGAAGCAGGCTGCTTGGGGGTTGGTCCCTAGCCTAGTGCTGCTGTCAGAATGGGACATAAAAATCCTCTTCCTCAAGAACAGAGGTGGGCAGGCTGAGCACTGATCATGGCTTTTAATTGGTGAATTCAGATTGCTGTGTCCTGGCTCTAAGCCATTGTTTCAGCTCCACACCTGACAGGTACAAAGGCAGTGGAGGTTTAAAGATGTAGGATGCAGGGAACAATTTGCTGAAGGGAGCCATCTGCTGGGCAGGCCAAGAAAGTACAGGCTCGGGAAGCCATCAAGCAGTCTTTAGGCATCTTTCCTGACCTTCACCCCAGGACACTTTGGAGCCTGTTTGAGTCTCTGTTTGGCTGGGAAATACTGACTAGGGAAAATGTTCTCCAGGGTGAGCCTTATCTCAGAATTTTCCCTTCAGTCAAAAATAGCTAAGGACAACAAAACGTGCATAAAATATAGAGAGAGGGAGAGAAGCAGAGCAAAAACCAAAACGAAAAAGTCAAATTCCTGGACAGAGGAAAGAGGGGTACACAAATAGTGTAATCTCAAAAACTGTACCACAAATCCAGAGCAGGAATCAAATGACCAGGAGCTGAAAGAATCTGGGTCAGTTAAACATGGGCTATTCTAAAAGTCTAGAATAAGTTGAATCAAATGTCAAAGAAGAGCCTTAATACAAAGCCAATCAACAGTAAAACCCTAAAGAAAAAAGAAAGACTGACCTTGAGAGCAAAATTGTCAAGGTAATTAGATGTCTGGACATTAACAAAACATTACAGGTCATACTAAGAGACTGGAAGATATGTCCAAGTCAGAGGAACAAGTTAAAACTTCAGAAGAAACCCAGAATTTGGAACAACCAATCAAAGATGTTCAAACCAATCTCTTAAATCAATTCAAGTAGATGAAAAAAATATGGTGAAAGAGATAAAGATAAAGGATATAAGAAAGACAGTGAATGAGCATAAAGAAGAATTTGAAAGTATAAAAAGAAACAAAAAAGAAATTATGAGAATGAAAGCCACAAGAGAACAGATTAAAAATACACTAGATGCATACAATAGCAGATTTGAACAAGCAGAAGTAAGAACTGAACTACAAGACAGGATGACCAAAATCTTACAGACAGAAGAACAGATAGAGAAAAGAATGGAAAAAAATTGAGCAGGGTCTCAGGGAATTTAATGACAGCATGAAGGATACAAATATATGCATCATGGGTTTCCCAGAAGGAGAAGAGAAAGAAAAGGGATAGAAAGAAAATTAGAGAAAATAATGGACAAAAATTTTCCAACTCTTAGGAAAGATACAAATATATATATTTGGGTATTTCAAGAAGCACCATATCTTCCACATTAATAGACTACATCCTAATAGACCTACTTGGAGACACATACTAATTAAAATTAGTCAATGCCAAAGATAAAGAGAGAATCCTGAAAGCAGCATGAGAAAAGTGATTCATCACATACAAGGAAACTTCAATAAGACTAAGAGCCTATTTCTTATCAGAAACCATGGAAGTAAGAAGGCTATAATACGATATATTTAAAGTGCTAAAAGAGAAGAACTGCCAGTCAAGAATTCTTTCTTTGCCAAAATTGTCCTTCATATGTGAGGGAAAGTTAAAATATTCACAGATAAACAGAAACTGAGAGAGTTCCTCAACAAGAGACCTTCCCTACAATGAATACTAAATAGAGTTTTGCAGGCTGCAAGAGAAAGACTGGAGAGAGACGTTTGGAGGAGAGTGTGAAAATGAAGATTATCAATAAGGGTAACTAAAAAAATAAAAAGAGAGACAATGAAAATATATGACATATAAAAACCAAAAATAAATAAATAAATAGTGCCTTTACAGTAATAATATTGAATACTTATGGATTAAACTCCCCAATCAAAAGACACTGATTGGTAGATTGGATTTTAAAAAGTATGATCCAACTATATACCATCTACAAGAGACTCACCTTAGACCCAAAGACACAAATAGGTTGAGTGAAAGGCTGGAGAAAGATATTCCTCACAATAGTAACCAAAAGAGAGCTGTGGTGGCTATATTAATATTGGACGAAATAGACTTTAAATGCAAGACAGTTAAAAGAGACAAAGAAATACCTTTTATGTTAATAAAAGGGGCAATCCACTAAGAAGAAATAACACCATAAAAACATATGCACCTAATCAGGGTGCCCCAAAGTGAGACAAACACTGGCAAAAGTGAAGGGAGAAATAGATTTCTCTACAATAATAATAGGAGACTTCAATACACCATTCTCATCAATAGACAGAACATCCAGGCACAGGATCAACAAGGAAACAGAGAACTTGAATAACACGATAAGTGAACTAGACTTAAGAGACATATACAAAACATTGTACCCTAAAACAGCAGAATATGTATTCTTCTCAGATGTTTCTGTATCGTTCTCCAGGAAAGACCATATGTTGGGTTACTAAACAGCTCTCAATAAACTTTAAAAGATTGAAATAGTAGAATACATGTTCTCTGATCTTAATGCAATGAAACCAGAAAATTTACAAATGTATGGAGGTTAACCAACACACTCGTAAAAAGTGGGTCAAAGAAGAAATTGCAAGAGAACTCAGTAAATATCTCCAGATGAATGAAAACCAGAGCACAACATAACATATCAAAACTTATGGGTTGCAGTGAAGACAGTGCTGAGAGGAAACTTTATAGCTCTAAAGACCTCCATTAAAAAGGAAGAAAGCTAAAGAGCAAAGACCTGTTTGCACATCTGGAGGTACTAGAAAAAGAACAGTAAAGAATTCCATAGCAAGCAGAAGGAAAGAAATAACAAAGACAAGAGCAGAAATAAATGAAATTGAGAATTAAATAAACAACAGAATTAGCAAAACCAAAAGTTGGTTCTTTGAGAAGATCAATAAAATTGACAAACCTTTAGCTAGAATAACAGAGAAAAAAGACAGAAGATACAAATTAATAAAATCACAAAAAGAGGAGAAGCATTACTACTGACTCCACAGAAGTAAAAAGGCTATTAAGAGGATACTATGAACAATTGTATGCCAACAAATTAGACAAAATAGATGAGATGGGCAAATTCCTAGAAATGCACAATCTACACTAACTCTAGAAGAAATCAAAGACCTCAATAGATCAATTACAAGTAAAGAGATTGAATCAGTCATGAAAAACCTCCCAATAAAGCAATGCCCAGGAGCAAATGTTCTCACAGGTAAATTCTACAATTAAGGCCAAGAAAACATCATATCAATCCTGTTCAAACTCTTCAAAAAAATTGAAGAAGAGGGAACACTACCTAACTCATTCTATGAAGCCAACATCACCCTAGAACGAAAGCCAGATAAAGAGATTATAAGAAAAAAATTATAGACAAATTTCTCTAATGAATATAGAGGCATATATTCTCAACAAAATACTTGCAAATAGAATCCAACAGCAATTAAACCTATCATATGCTATGATCAAGTGGGTTTATCACAGATATGTGAGGGTGGTTCAATGTAAGGAAAAAAATTAATATTATATATTGCATTAACAAATCAAGGGGGAAAACACACATGATCACCTTAATTGACACAGAAAAGGCATTTAACAAAATCTGGCATCGTTTCCTGATAAAAACACTTTAAAAAATGGGAGTAGAAAGAAACTTCCTAAACATGATAAAGAGCATATTTGAAAAACCCATGGCTAACATCATACTGAATGGCCAAAGACTGAAAGCTTTTCCTCTAAGTTCTGAAACAAGACAAGGATGCCCAATGTCATCACACTGTTATTCAACATTGTGCTAGAAGTATTATTTCAATAGAGCTGTTAAAAAATATTTAGGCCCTGAGGTGATTTTCTTTGCTAACTTCGAGTCTGTAATGTTTGTCTTCTAATGGATTAATTCTCAGATCCCCTCTGCCCCTCCTTCTGAAAGTATTTCTTCCTGTTTTCCTTCACCCCCAAAATGCACCTCTAATGCCTTACTCATTTTCTTCTCAAAGCAGAGTACATAGCTGCAAAATATATAAAATTTCTCATGCATCTCCCAGAAAGGAGTTTAGGGAAAAGAAAAGTCAAGTTATCCTTTTAACATAAGTTGTGGGGTCCTTAGCTACATGCACACCCTGTAAAACATGGAGTTTTTTCTATGTTTTTCAAGCCAGACCATGGGAAAGCACGGAGCACAGAGATACAGCTGGTATACCTGTGTGCTGGTTTGAAAGGACTTATGTCCCCTACAAAAGCCATGTTTTAATCAAAATCCCATTCCCTATTCAATACTGCATGTTTGAAACTGTAATCAGATCATCTCCTTAGATGATGTGATTTAGTCAAGAGTGGTTGTTAAGCTGGATTAGGTGACAACATGTCTCCATCCATTTGGGTGGGTCTTGTTTGGTTTACTGGAGTCCTATAAAAGAGGAAACGGAGATTTGGAGACAGCAGAACAACATAGCCACGAGAAGCAGAGAGTCCATCACCCAGCGACCTTTGGAGATGAAGAAGGAAAATGCCTCCCGGGGAGCTTCAAGAAACAGGAAGCCAGGAGAGAAAGCTAGCAGATGATGCCATGTTCGCCATGTGCCTTTCCAGCTGAGAGAGAAGCCCTGACTATATTTGCCCTGTGCCTTCTTACTTGAGAGAGAAACCCTGAATGTCATCAGCCTTCTTAAACCAAGGTATTCTTCTTTGGATGCCTTTGATTGGACATTTCTATAGACTTGTTTTAATTGGGACATTTTCTCAGCCTTAGAACTGTAAACTAGCAACTTATTAAATTCCCCTTATAAAAAGCCATTCCTTTCCTGGTATATTGCATTCTGGCAGCTAGCAAAGTAGAACAACCTCCTTTCTCATAAAGTAGAAATAGTCAGAGTTTATCCCCAAAAAAATGTCCCCAATATGCCCCTTCATGTGCTCATCTTTCAATGCAATTTTGGCACTCCTCCCATTGAGAAGTGAGATCTATACTCTCTTCCCTTGAATCTGGACCAGCTTGTGATGAGCATTAAAGTGACACGGTGTGAGCTCTGAGGCTAAGCCATAAAAGGTGACACAGCTTCAGAATGGTTCTCACAGGCCACTCACTCCTGAAGTACATTTGCTATGCCGTGAGGAAGTCTAAGCAGCCACATGGAGAATGTCTGTATGGGGGTCCTGGCCAACAGCCCCAGTTGAGGTCCCAGGCGATAGCCAGGGTCAATGGCATGTCAAGTAAGTAAATGAGCCTTTGCAGGCCCTTTCCAAATCCCAAATGCTCAGAACCTATGAGCATAACAAAACTGTTTTCATATGTCTCTCATTTGGGGTGGTTTGTTATTCAGCAATAGTAACTGGATGAGGAGAACAAGTAAACATTTTCTTCACTGATTTCCATATCCATAGGGGCCTGTCATTGTTCTCAAATGGTACAATTCATAAGAAGGTCTCGAAATACTATTACTGTTAAGATATTGCCATTGAGAGATAAACTCAAACAACATCACCTATAGCATATGTTTTAGTTTGTAAACTGCCAGAATGCGATGTACCAGAAATGGAACGGCTTTTACAAAGGAGAATTTATTGAGTTGCAAGTTTACAATTATAAGATTGTGAAAATGTCCAAATTAAAGCAAAGCTATAAAAATGTACAAATTAAGGCATCCAGGGAAAGATACCTTGGTTCAAGAAGACCGATGCCATTCAGGGTTTCTCTCTCAGCTGGAAAGGTACATGGTGAGATCTGCTAGCTTTCTCTTCAACGGCTTCCCTGGGGCTCTGTCCATTCCATTGGCTCTGCCAGTGCTGGTGGTGCTAAAGCTTTATTCCAAAATGGTTCCCTCTTAAAGGGCTCCAGTAAGTAACCCCACCTTGAATGGGTGGAGACACATCTCCATGGAAACCACCTTATCAAAAGTTACCACCCACAAGTCCGTGGGTCACATCTCCATGGAAACAGTCAAAAAGGTCCCACCCAGCAATAGTGAATGAGGATTTAAGAACTTGGCTTTTCTGGGGTACACAAAACTTTCAAACCTGAAATCCATTAAGCAGAGTGTGTCATGAGTTTGATATATTGATGCCATAGCAGTGAATCAATGCAGAAACCAAACTGGATGTTCCCAATTAAAAATTCAAAACCACACACTCTTCTAGTGAGGAATCCCTAAGATGAATTAGTGAAGCCAGTGTTGGTTGACCATTAAGAACATTTTTATCAGTGCCATTATTTTATTAACTACCATAGAATTAGAAACTGAAAGCTGGCAGAAAGCAAAAAGTAAACATCCTTAGTTTCTGCAAAGTACAGCATTTTATAGTAAACTTTATTTTCCCTAAAATATTATCTCTTTTATATTTCATTTCAACTTCAAAATAATAATATTTTGACAAGAGTAAACACAGTCTGGTTGAACGTACATTAGTTTGTCTACTCAGTAAGAAAATCACCTATTCTGAAAATGAAGCTACAATACACCAACTCAGGTCAATATAAATTTGTTGACTGTCTTCTAGGACAATAGCAGCAGGGCTTCTCCTTTTCTCTTCCCCAGAGACATTTCCATGCAGCCCATTTTCTGAAGGGGATAGAAGGTAGAAAGCAACTCTGCGAGAATGCATGGAAAGGTACAGCCATTGAGCAAATCCAAAATCAAAAACACCCAGAACAAATGATTCTGCCTTTTGGATAAACTGTCTCATGCACTCAAGTACACCATTGGGCTAAGTCCCCTCATAATTTCCGGGTACTGATGGAACTAGCTGTCTGTCTCGGTAGACACAAATCCCTTCTCCCTACATCCATCATGCTATAAGAGGAAATGGTTCTACTATAATTTATGCAGCCCCTCCAAGCTAACAGAAAGAAGGGCATCACAATTCTTGAAACTGTCTACCTCAAGATTCAGAAATGAATTTTTCAATATAATTTTCTCCTAGCTGAAAACAACCGCATATGGAAAGAAAGCTGGACAAGGAGCTGAGAAATGGCTTAGTCATATCATGACCACCATCTAGTTCCACAACCTAAGACAACGCCTCCTCTTCCTCATTTTCATTCTGAAACAATTCTAAGACATCTAACTGCACACTTGGGTTAAATAAATGTGCTCTTGCTTAAGACCTATAGCTTTAACACATATTTGAACTATTGAATTACATTTGAAAATTTTTGTTTTGAAAATCTGAGCCATAAGATTTTAATTTCTGACCCAAGTCATAGAATTCCTGGGCTTAACCAATGTGCTTTAGACTTCCCAGCTCCCAAAGAAGCTGCTTATGTTTGGTAAAGCCCAAGAAGCCATAGAGGGGGGCCAATTAAAATTCCAGAGCTAGATTTAGCTCACTGCTATGATGACCAGCTCTCACAGCTTTTTAGTTGACTGGTTCTTCATTGATTTTGGTTACATGTCTTGACTCTTACGATCTGGTTTAAGAGAAGAGGAAATAAATTAGGATTTATCAAATGAATAGCATTGGTTGAGTACCTACTGGTGATTCTGGAAAGGAGCCAAAAACCTTTTTCAAGTTTTCACAATAATTCTAAGTCAGAGAAGAGCTGTATCTCTTAAGTTCCTCTGAGCCACGCAGACATAAGTAGTAGAACTAGAATCTGAACCTACATCTCTGTGGTCACAGAGTCTGTTTTCCATTTGGATTTGGCAATGCTATATGACATTGACACAATTTTGGAGCAAATATCCACTTTGATATGGTTTCCCTTATCTAAAATGTCTCCCCAACAGGCTTGTTGCTGGAGCCTAATTCCCTTGGTTTATATTATGGATCCCCATTAAAGTAATAGTTGCTTTAGGAGAATACAGTAAACAGGCAATTATGCTCACTACCATTTCATCTTTGTGTGTGTTAGTTTACCAGACCTTTTCCTACACACATGTCAGTAAATATATATTAGAATATATTAGAAATTATTCCAGTGCATATTGGAAAAGCTCTGCTAAAGGCTCTTTTAAGTGTTGAGGGCACACAGGTGTCCCTGGACTAGAGGCACTCATGGTCAAGGGGCGGCCACAGGATAGAAATCCTTGCTCTGCTTTGCACACACTGAAGGCCTGTAGGAGAAGAATATGGAAAGCAGTGTAAGGACATGGAAAAGAGGCACACAAGGTGTCCACTGAATGCAATGGAGCCCCTTGGAGGATTGGAGTGGATGGCCGCTATACATCTATGATGGGGTCAGATTCCCCATAAAGACAAGAAATAATGAAAAGAGAAGGTATTAGTTAGGATCCCAATAGGAGGGAAAAAATGGCCCTCTCAAATTGGGTATTTCAAGAAACTCGTATTCAAGGGAGGACCTACAGATATAAAGGCAGGTGGTGTGGGTCCACCCGGGACAGCGCCCCAAGGCAAACAGACAGTACTTCACCCAAGACCTGAAGGGTAAAAGGAAGTTCTCAAGTTACTGGCAACAGCTGGTCCTCCACCAGCCATGACTGCCGGGGGTGGGGGGGAGGTGCCGGGGGAGAAAACCTCAGCCCCCTCCTCTCGCCCTCCCTGCTGGCACTCTCCATTGGCCAAACACAACCAGAGAGCAGAAGCAAAGAGCCAGGTGATGGAGCTAGGACGCTAGGACGGTCAGTCCCCTAGGACAGAAATGAACAGGGAGAAAGAATCTAGAGGAGCAAATGGAAGGTTTTCAGACATGGAACGAAAAAGGAACTCTGTAAACACCCAGAGTGGTAAAGAAGAAGAAGAGAATAAAAGCTCAGTCTGAGCTGAGGTGTACAACTGTCCTAGGGGTGTGTTAATTTAAAAAGCAATGAGAAAGGCTCTGACATTTTTTATTGTATGCTTGAGGCTGAGAGCCCTGACTATAATCTCATAGAAAAGCCTTCTTCTTTCTCTGGAAACAATGAAGGGGAAATAACATCGCACTCCTATTTGGAAAGAGAACAATACTTTAAAGTCCTTTGTAGAATGAAAAAAAGAACAAATCATCAGAAAGCTATGTCCCCACCATCTACACATGTCATAAAAGCTGCCGGCCAGATGGCCAGAGCTTAAAAGAATGGGTGCAATCACTGCATTCTTAAACCAAAAATACACTTCCCCCAGAAATTAAAATTAATAATTGAGCAAAACTTAAAGCAGAGGGTGTGCCAGTTTCAGATGATGTCAGCATTGAAGGTGTTACTGTTTCATGGAATTAACTAGAATCAACCCATTTTAGACACAGTCCAAGGCTCTTAAGTAATGTTTTACTTCTTGAGTTGTCTTCTGGCTTGTTATTTCTTTCTCTTTCCTTTTTCAGTGTACCTGTGGACATTCTGATGATTTACGAAACTGCTAGAATTCTAGGTTTTCAAGATTTGAGAAGTTTAATTCCAAGACAAAAATAGGCAGAGCTTCTGCCCACCTGGGGCATCCTGCTTTGAAAACAAGCCTTCTGATGGGTGGACGGCATTGGGGAGCTCAATGACTTGGTAACTTGGACTCGTGGCATTCAGAAGGCAGAGTGAGAGTCACTTTCTCCCACTGTGGTCTGGGGAAGCACATGGTGACGAGGTGAGCCCCACGTGGTCTACAGGAGGCTATCTGGAGGGTCTAAAGTCACATCATTCAGGGAAAGCCCCAGTCATGTGGAGTCCTGCAGGAGTTCAGCACAAACGCTGCACCCCAGGGCTTCACTGGTGGCCGCCTGGGAGGGCTCGGCCACGTTGTGGACACACTGGGCTCAGCAACCCAAGCCACGTTAGTTCTTCTCCCCTGTCTGGTGGTCTCCCTTCCCAGCCTGATGTGGGCAGATGCCATATTATTCTCTAGGCACACTGGGGATTACTCAATAGCCCATCAACAGGCAGCAAACCTTTCAACGTGCAGCCCCTGCCCCACAGCTCAGGGCTTACCCACGTGCAAACACTGGGAGGATGGGTCTTCTGTTCTCCTTCCTCTGTATCCTTCTCCACTCAGGGGCTGTGTGTGGCCTCCCTGGGGTCAAAAAGGGGAAGCCACACACAGCCAACAGGTCCTACTTGTGTGGTGCAAGGGTAAGGTATTGGGTCCTCAGTGCAAAAAATGCTGGAATTGCAGCTTCCCCCACCTCCCAGAAGCTTGGGGAGGGGAGCTTGGGGGTGCAGGTTGTACCTTTCCTCACGGCCCCCCCTTAGGAAGCACCACAGCGGCCAAGGCTTCTCTGTGGAATGTATTCTTCTCACCCAAAATCTAAGACCAGGAAGTCCCATTTAACACCCTACTTCATTGTCTTTAGTCCAGCCTGTGAGCTGGGGTGGGGAGGGGGAGGTGAAGAGGATGCTGCAAGACGGCAGAGTCACGTGACAACCCAGCCTGGTTCTTAGATTCAGAAGAACTGGATGCCATCCCTGATGGTGGGCCAGGCCCATGAGTGTGGCCCAACCATGGCGCCATCTATGTCACATGCTTGGTCGGGTGGGGAGACCTCAAGGCGCTTCCCCATAGCTACGTGATGATCCATTTGGTGGGGTGGCAGGGCAAGGCGACGTGCCCAGGAGCTGGTCAAACCCCGTCCACAGGCTGCTAGGGAGGTATTTTGTAGATGTGGTTAGTAGTAGTTGGTAGTAGGAGATATGGCTAGTAGATGTGGTTAGTAGTTGTAGATGTGGTTAGTAAACATGGTTAGTAGTGATTAGTAGTAGTTAGACATGATTAGTAGTGGTTAGTAGTGTTAATAGTGTTTAGTAGATGTGGTTAGTAGTAGTAGATATGGTTAGCAGTGGTTAGTAAATGTGGTTAGTAGTGGTTAGTCTTAGTTACAGTTAGTAGTAGTTAGTAGATGTGGTTAGTAGTAATATAGTTAGTAGTAGTAATATAGTAAATGTGGTTAGTAGTGTTTAACAGATGTGGTTAGTAGTGGTTAGTAGATGTGATTAGTAATGAAATCTGTGGTTTCTGGAAGGAATCCTGCTGCAAGACTGAAACATCAGTGGGGAGATAATGCAGAATGGATGCTGGATTTCTGTTTGGGGTGAAGGGAAAGTTCTAGAAATGGAAGGTGGTGAGGGTACCACAACACTGTGATGTGATGAATCCCACTGAGTGGTGTGCTTGGAGGGGCTGGGATGGGAAGATTTACGTTTCACATGTGTTCCCACAGTTTTTTAAAAAGAGAGAGAAACTAAAGAGATAATGGGAATTAAATGCAATACATGGTACTATGAATGGTGGAGAAAATGCTCCAAAGGACATTATTGGGACACAAGAAAAAATTGGAGTATAGACGTAAGCTTTATCTCAGTGTTGGATTTCCTGGATTTGGTAACTGCACCTGAGGGAACTGTATAAACGAGCATGCTTGCTCACAGGAAATATAGGTGGAAGCATTGTGTGCTCAAGGAGTATGATGTTTGCAACCCCATCTCAAATGTTCAGAAAATAACGTTGGAAAGACAGAAAGGTTATGGACAGGAAGATACAACCAAAATGTGGCAAAATGTTAGAACTGGAGGATCTGGAAACCTGGGATGGGAGGTGGAAAGGGAAATGCTGGCGTGCTCTTTGCAGGTTGGAAAGCATTTCAAAATGAAAAGTTTAAAATAAAGTTTTTTTAAAGACTATGGCATCAACTCTTGCCTGAGCTTCCAGCCTCCCTACAGATTTCAGACTTGCCAGCCCCCACAATAGCATGAGTCAGTTGCTTAAAGTAAAAATAAATCCCTCATATACATACATAAATATATACATGCAAGCACACACCCACAAACATATATTCTGTTGATTCTGCTTTTCTCAGGAACCCTGACACATCCAATATACTATTTTTCTACGAAACCATCACTGCAAATGTTGCACAGCCGCTGGCGTTCCCAAGGATTCCCGCCCCACGGCAGGAGAGCTGCACAGACTTTGTCTCTGGCATGTTAGGACCATGTTCAGGAGAGGCAGGTTACCTGCCACCAAGCCTGGGAGCTTCTAGAACCAGCCTGCTCTGCTTTTACAAACAGCATTCATCATGTTGTTTTTTACACAGTTTTCTACCTTTTATTTAAAAGTATTTTTCTAAAAGCATCCAAACCAGACTTGGAAAATAAAAATCTCCCCTAGATTCTGCTGTTGGAAAGCAAAGCCTTCCCAATGCTCCAACATCAGCATACTCTGACCTGACCCGGCATCAGCCTCCCCCCGGGCCAAAGTCTGCCTTTATTCAGTTGCAATCCTCTAATTATTAGAACAGACGAGACTGACCGTGTGTTGGAGGTATTTTTGTTTGTTTTAATTTCTAATTTAAGGAGCTTGGTGATAGAAGACCCAAAAGAAGAAAAAAAGAGGCTTATAAATGGCACCAGCATAGCGCTGGATAAAAAAAGACACTCGACACACAAGTTCTCTACTGCTGGGGCTTTGGGTGAAATCATAGGTCATGAGGCCAGCCTGCCAGGCGGGCGCCCTTCTGGGAGGAATACCTGTATTCAAGTGCACTACTCTTCTGCAATGAAATACGTACCAGGAACATATTGGAAAAATTACCGAGCCCTATACCTTCAGGTCACATTTAAGTCAAAGGAAGATAAGCATACCAAACCACTGTCGAAGGAAGCATTGAGGGGTGGTAGAAACACCTCCAAACCACAAATTAGAGTCGTGGTTCATGTGAAAGACTTTGCACAATTCATTTAATTCCACTGGGTCTCAGATGTCACCATTTTCCATTGCCTTATCACTTTATCCAGGTTATCCAGTGGTTCCAGCACCCTCCCCGTGGAACTGCACTGGGCCATGGATGAGTGGGGCTATTTGACACTCTGTCCTAGCTCATCACCCATCTTAGGGCAATGTCATAACATCTTCATCACCATCATTCCTAAGTCTTGAAATCAAGTTGTGTAAGTCCTTCATCTTTACTATTTTGCAAGATTGTTTTGACTACTCTCAGTCCTTTGCATTTCCATATAAATTTTAGAATGAGCTTTGCAATTTCTGTCCCCCAGATGCTGCACTTTGTGCATCTCTACATCGATTTGGGGAGAACAATATGGAATCTCCGAATACGTGAACGGCAATCTTTATAGATCTCAATAGAGGAATCTCACACATCTTTTGTTAAAGTTATCCCTCAGCAGTGTGCTTGTATGCAACTGCAAATGATTCTAAATATTTCATCACCCAGTTACTTGTCACTGTTACATAGACATATATTTGATTTTTGTATATTGACTTTGTATCCTGAGAACTTGCTAGTTTAGTTATTTTGCTCCTTCCTTAGAGTTTTCTACATACATAAACATTTCATCCTCAAATAAAGGCAGTACTTTTCTTCCTTTCCAAACTTTATTCCTTTTATTTCCTTTTCTTGACTTATTGCACAATATATTCGATACCATGTGTACTATATGGGAGAGCACATGTGCTTGTCTGTTCTTGGTTTTAAAGTAAAGCATTCAAGGGCAGGCCATGGTGCCCCAGCAGGCAGAGTTCTCACCTGCCATGCCGGAGACCTGGGTTCAATTTCCAGTGCCTGCCCAAATAAAAACAAAAACATAAAGCATTCAATATTTCCTTTTTAAAGATTTTTTGTATGTGCCCAATGATTGAGAACATTTCCTTCTATTTCTTGTTTACTGAAACATTATTTTATAAGTTCAATGTATTCAAATCCTTTTCCTAAATTTATTTGAAACAATTATATGAATTCTCTTCTCTATTAATTCTAGGTTAAGATGCATTGCTTGTTTTATATGTTGCAGGAGTCTATGTACTAGCTTCTTGTTAGGGATATTTACATCTGTGTTCATGGGGAATATTACTCCGTAATTTTAATTTCTTGGTCTCCACACCAGGTGAAATATTTCATTCTCCTTGCAACTCTAACATTGTTTGATGATATGATGTGAGAAGAAGTAAAACTGCGAAATGTTCACTTTGCCACCACCAGGAGAGAGGCTGCCCAATCATCATTAGCGGACCAGGTCAGCTGTGCCCTTACATATGGAATGGTCACGTTTTGCTCAGCACAGAGTCACCCATGTAAACTGTGCGCTGGTCTCTGGGATTCCAGAGCAAATAAAACAAATCCTTTGTCCTTGAGGAACTCACAGTCTGACAAAGAAAACTGCATTCTCAAAACGGTATGCAAATCAAAATAGTGAAGTTGAAGACTTCTTTTCCAGTTCAGAATCCTAAATGATCAGGATAAAGAAATTGAAATGATTAGAAACAAGAAAATAGAAATGGAGGAGAAATCCTGAAGTTCCAAAGGAGAGAGTCAAATGAATGGACCACACACAAGGATGAACCAGATCTGTCCACGCATCTCCACCATCTGGAATGTCCTGCCCCCACCTAGACACAGGCATATTTATCATTCTCCTGACCACCCCCGAGTGCCTGAGGAGCTCCCCTCCCTACACCTCCAGAGCCTCATACCTGACTTCTCTACACCACTACTCTCTACTACTTATTATGTGCACATGGTCTCATCCTTACAAGAGTTAGATCATTTGAGGGCAAAAGTCTATGCCCAATTTATCTATGTTTCCCTCAGCATCTAGGATACAGGGAAAAGAAGATAAATGCTTAGTAAAAGAAAAAGTTTCCTCTCTTTCACTGGCAGCGTACATGAGCATCTGCCCTACATCTGAGCACAATCTCTCTGCTCCTGAGTTTTCTCAAGTTACCAGTTCCTAATGCCTGCAGGTCCCATGGTCTCAATATGGGGCAACCCAACCTGGATGGCAAAAATACAACTGCTTTTACTGGGCAACATGCCTTGTTCTCCTCAAGATTCTAAATCTCCTTTTGGCAAGGACCTTTGACTAAATTGCTAGCTGTTGTGGTAGCAGAAGAATTCTAAAACTACATTTTTCAGAATGTTAGTTATGCCTCAGTGTTCCCTTACGATCCCTGCCTATAGCTAGGCTCATATTTTATTATCCTTGAAAGCACCTGCCCTTTGATTTATTACCTTAATGTACTAGATAATCAAATTGGCTGGAGTTCACAGTGTTGCAAAATGCTGTGCTGCCCCGGCAGTAAGTGAGCAAAATGACGAGTAATGTCAATCACATTCCAGGAAATACCCGCACAGAGCATGGCATCTGCCTGCCAAGCGGGAACTGGCCTTCATGGACTGTGGGTAATGGAAATGTATTTTCAAATCTCAATGCAACATCCTATGAAATGAGTGCCTGGGCTACTGCATCTTCTTTTAAATGTGATTACTTTGAGGACACATAGTAATTCTATTTTGAAAAGGTGTCTTTATCAATGAACTGCATTTGATGTTAGGAGCCAATGTCCTGAAACTGGCTCCCATGTGATACTTCTCAGTTCCCAAGGCTATAATGTCTGAAGAGACAGGCTCAGAGACTGTGGTTTTATTATCTGTCCCACTTCAGTCTGCTCCCTGGATGCCTATGCCCTGGAGTTGTGGCTGCGTCTTCCCACTGTCTGGAGGAGCCTAAGATGTATAAGCAGCTGCAGTGATGGCCAAGAACATCTGAGTTCTCTCACCAGCTCCATCACTTATGAGCTCTCACTTCTTGGGGCAAATGCTAAAAATCTCTGCTAAACTGGTTTCCATTCTACAAATATTCCCACACTGTAAGCCCCTCCTAGAGGGGTGTGGAGACATTATGGTGTACCATGCTTACCAGATCTTACCAGAGCTGTCTTTTCCATGAAATATTGTTTGAGATACCTATTTCCCAGGATCCTCATTTGGAGACCACTAATCTTTCCAGATGCCATAGTCCAACACGGGGCCATGCCATCTCCATCAGCTGCAGGTGTAAACCCTAATATCAATGTTCATACAACAAGGCTGCATCACAGAGGGCTCAGGAGCCCGACTTCAAGGGATTTGGGGTTTGTAGAGTAAATGCAGAATTCTGTGAATGCTACCTTTTCCAGATATATTAGAAACCGGGGCTACCATTAGCAAGAACAAGCAGAAGGAAGGATAGAAGGATTTGTTAAATCCTACTTTAATGAAAGATAGCAAAGGCACTGGTGTAGATGGAGATAGAAGAAAAGAAAGGCTGGTGAGGATTTAGACAAGCAACGTTTCCCACCCTTCTTGGGTGGTCTCCATGGAGGACAAACACCGAAGTTGCATTTTTCTGGAGAGGCAGAAGAAGAATGAGTCTGAAACCAGGACTTTAGATGCAGACAGACCTACTGCTTGCTGTAGTGTGAGAAAGTTGTTTACCGCTTTAGTGAAGGGTAAAGTTGGGCTTCAAGGCAAGCTGTAAAAGATTTGGACAATTTAGTCAAAAGAAGAAGGAAGGGACGTTCCAAGAAGAAGGAACCACAGAGTTGAGGGCAAGAGAGGGAGACAACGATGGAGACACTGAGAGTAGCTTGCTGTGGCAGGAGCTGGAGCTGAGAGGCTAAGGAGTCAGAGGTCACAGTGGGCCCTGAGAAGATGGGCCTTTTCCAAAGGGCAGTGGGTTCCGAGCAGACGGACCCCATGATTAGGATGTGACCAGGGAAAGCATGGAGGAGCCTGCCAGCAGGGGGCGTTAGACTTGGGGAGATGGTGAGGGGCAAGCGGTGAAATGGGGCCAATTTTCTGGATTAGGCAACTGAGTGGAAGCGAAATGTGGAATGCAGGCTGTGAGCCAGAGGCAAAGCTGTAAATGAAGTAAATCCAATATCACCATCAGATTCCAAATTAACACACAGCTGTTTGTGGTGAAGATGCAAGAAAGAATTACAGATAAACAAATCAGTCTTTTTCTGCTGCCTGAAAATATCAGCAACTCATCAATAACTTCAATAAGAATGGAGATACTCACCACACCGATATATGGAGTATCATTAAAATTAAATACTTTAGCTAATGGGATCAGCTGAGAATGCTTCTAGACGACTCCAGGAGGGGCCCAAAGCATTGAGAAAATATTTGTGGCATTAAGGAATATTTTAGAAATTCAAATATCTGTCCTGCCTGTTTAACAAGAAATTCTGCGAATCAGAAAAAGTTCAGCTGCACCAGTGAGAGTGTTGCAATTCCCAAAGGGTGAAAGTCACTGGAGGGGAAAGTAAAATTTCAGCCGGAGCTCAGTTCGAATGAGCTGAGGGGGTCTGAGACCTCAAGAATGGAACTGTGAACTGGTGCCGGCAGTGATTACATTTCTATAGGACGTGGGCCCTAACGAGAAATAGTTTCTTAAGCCCTTTGTTTATTTTTTTATGGGGCTATTTTAACAGTTTGAGGGTAAGGGTTTATGAAACCCGCTGCCCTTGCTGTGAGGAAATCCTGGCTGATGTATTTCAGGAGGAAAGTACCCTTAAAGCGGTAGATTGGCTAGAAAGCTGCTTACTTCGCATGACAGTTTGACGATTCGATAGAATCAGGCCAGATATATATGCTTCAGGCAGTACTGAGTCCCTGAAAAACTCTCAGATTATATGGTTTCTCTGTTGCCTTTTGCCCATTCGCCAGTGTGATGGTCTTGGGTGGGGTTCCGTAGTCTTTTGGATCTGTCTTGCTCAGGATTCTGAGATGCCCCAGGATTTTAAAGATGCAGGCTCCCTTGACCAGCACCCAGCACCCTGGGCCAGCTCCTGCTGGTCCAGCCTGCCTTCCCCGCCACCGCCAACCCGGACGCCGTGAGCCATGGCCACGAGACCCTGCACGGGCCAAACTGCGCCGAGACCAGCCAGTGCCACAGGGACTGTCTTAGTGAAGCCGTGGGGCCCTGCTCAGGAACGTTTACCAGGAGCCAGGTAGCATGGAAGGATGCCCGCTTGGTGTCTGTCACCTTCTCCAATGTACTGCAAAACCTACTCAGATGTCAAATTGGCAACAAATTAAATGTGACAGCCTAATTGAAAGGCAATATTTAATAACAATAGTTAGAGTTTCCTGCAGTAACTTTTCCCCGCTGATTTTAGAGGTTTCTTTCCCTCACCATCCATCCCCAGAGGGCTGTCTCTGCCACATCTTACAATGAGGCTCACAAAAACGATGATTGCTGTTGGATCTGAGGACACGTCCTGATTTCTACAGCCTCAGCAGTAAAGCCCGGAAAAACAACCAACCCTTTAGTGATTCTTGTTCCCTGAAAAACGCAAAATTTGCAATAAATCTACAGGCAAAACCCAGGTCTGCATTAGTAAAATGAAGCAGAGAAATAAAGTAATTATCTAAATAATTTATCATGAGCCTGGGGTAGGTAGCAGAATTACTTAAATGAATATTTCAGGGAGAAACTGCGTTTTTGGAAAGAGGCCTCTGAAGGCTGGAACTTGGCTCATCGCACCTGGAACATGAAAACGATTCAGCGATGGAGGCTGCGTGTGGACGGAGAGCACCACGCTTGCTTGGGACACGCACCCCTGGCCTGCGACTGCACGTGGCCTAGAACGTGGCCGTCAGCTCCACGAGGACACTGAGGCGGCCCCAGCTGTGACCCGGTCTGAGCGGCTGGGCCCAGGGCGCCGCCTGTCCTGCCCCCTGCGTGGAGCACCCTCCCTTCGCTCCTCTCAGGCCACCAGGGCCCGACGGCAGGACACTGAGGGACGTGGGGAGGCTTCGCTCTACGTCCCCCAGTGCTCGGCAAGCTCAGAAGGAAGCTGGTCCCAGGGTCTCACGTTGCTCACCTCCATCCTGTGAACCATCCAGAAGGATCCGGATGGGGGAACCCCGCTCTCGGTGCAATCAGGGGGGCTTCAGATCTTTGGTGCTAGAAGTGCGGTGCAGGGGGCTCAGCTGCGGCCCAAGGGCAGGAGGGGGAGGTCTGAGCAGCCTGGTCCCAATGCCCCGAGGGTCTCGGGGAGCAAGACCGGGAGTCTGAGCAAACCAGCAGAGGTGTAGGGAAAAGGGAGTTCTGTGGCTCACAGAGGAAGGCAGAGTCTAGAGGCCTGAAAATAACTAAGTACAACCTGCCCCACCCCCAGGTGCTGGAAACCAGGTCCCAGTTAGGGGTTGCCTGGGGGCTGGGGGCAGCTGGGAGGGGCACAGGTGCTAATTAGGCCTGCTGGGGCCTCATCCCCTGGAGAAGATCCCCGCATCCCAGTGACTCCTCCCCCAAGGGCGGTGATGAGTGGGGG
>PVIY010044401.1:0-19727 GCA_004026745.1 Myrmecophaga tridactyla
TGCCTCACTCACTTGTTCACTCACTCATTCACGTCTCACTCAGGCCTCACTCATTCATTCACTCATTTACACCTCATTCATTCACTTGTTCACACCTCATTCGTTCACTTGTTCATGCTCACTCACTCTCTCGTCACACCACACTTATTCATTCTCTCATTTACACTTCACTCATTCATTCACTCATTCACTGCCTCACT
This sequence comes from Myrmecophaga tridactyla, assembly GCA_004026745.1. Classification (NCBI taxonomy): domain Eukaryota; kingdom Metazoa; phylum Chordata; class Mammalia; order Pilosa; family Myrmecophagidae; genus Myrmecophaga; species Myrmecophaga tridactyla. Next base: position 201 of record PVIY010044401.1, read on the forward strand.
TGTTTACTGTTCACTCATTCACTCCCTGACTTATTCATTCATTCATTCACTGTCTCACTCATTCACTCCCTCACTCTTTCACTTCCTCACTCATTTATTCTCATTCATTCATTCAGTTATTCATTTACTCGTTAATTCCCTCACTTGTTCATTCCCTCACTTGTTCACTTCTGCACTCATTCAGTCACTTGTTCACTCCTTCACTCCTCTCTTATTCATTCATTCACTCCCTCACTAATTCACTTTCACTCATTCATTCATTCACTTCCTCACTGATTCACCCCTCATTCATTCACTCAGTCACCCCTCTCTCATTCATTCATTCACTCCCTCACTGATTGACTCATTCACTCTTGCTCATTCTCTCCCTTACCCATTCACTACTTCACGCATTCACTTCCTCACTCCCTCATTCTTTCATTCCCATGGCAGATACTTCAGGCAGACTTGGGTCCTCCATTGCACTATGACAGAGACAGGTTTACCCTGCCAGGGATTTCCAGTATGATATGCAAGATGAGTAAGTGGGGAGAAAGCAGGGAGAACGGTGCTTGAATGAGTGCTTTCAGGTAGACTTGACTGAGCTGGGGGCATGAGAAGAGCCTGTAAGTGGAAGAGGTAGGGAAGGCAGTTCCTAAGCCAGGGCAAATCATTGTGTTTCTGAGACCCCCCTGACCTGGCATGTTGCCCAGGAGTCCAATCTGGCTCCCAGGGCCCCTCTTCTGGGGACAGTGAACTCTGAGTCTCTGCCATTGGATGGTGACATAGAAATGGCATTGGTGCAGCAATTATGGCTGCCTCCCAGCTGGCATGGCTTTGAGGACGAGATGTGGCCATGGTGTCATGTGGCCACTGGCAGGCACCCTGAGTGACCTTGTCTGCTGCCTGGTGGACCCTGACCTGAATTGTGCCCTGTTATTCTGGGTACCTGCATGTCCCTGTGGTTAGGTGGGGACTTGGTACCCCCGTCTCATGCTACAGCCCACATCCCCCTCCTACATCTTGCCTCTGTGGGTGCTGTGCCTTCCATCTGGCACAGCCGCTATCTTAGCTCCTTATGTCAAAATCCCTGGCAGGTTTCAAGACCTACCTGTGGTGCCGTCTTCTCCAGGCAACCTCCCAGATTCCTCCCACCCCCATCCTCACCTGCTCAGCTCTAAGATCTCTCCCCCCCGGACTCCACCTCTCCCTGCCATCATCCACTGAATATTTTCCCATCAGGTCAGCCATCTGTGAGCTCCCAAGGGGAACTAGGTCTTCCCAACTTTAATCTCCACACAGGATAGAGCCCTGGGCAAAGCTCCCTCCAGGAGCCAGCAGCTGGGAAAGTGGGGCTGGGCTGACCACAACTCAAGCTGTAGGTGGAAAGGGTGTAGTTGCCCTGCAGAGAGGGCTAAGGCTGGTGCCCTAGGGGCTCTGGGCCTGGCCTCCCTGATAGCATATGCATTGTCCACCATGGCTTGTGCAGGTACAAATGCCAGCATCTGACTTTGGTCACAGGAAAGGTGAGTGGCAAGTGCTTCCCTAACCTACCCATTCTGGCCCGAGGATGGTGTTTACTGGCTAACATTGCATCAAGACATTGTGAGAAGAATTTCCAAGTTTGGACTCAAGCCATTCGCCTGATTGGTAGCAGCATGATCATGTGCCAATCTCATCTTCTTGAGATCATGGTTCCCTGGAGAGGAGAGGGCAGCCCTGGCTGTGATCCCTGGGGTCTTAGTCACAGAAATCCACCCTTATGTCACCTTCCCCAGAGAACTGAGGCCACTCCCAAAAGTAACAATTTTTTTCCGTACTGTACTTCCCAGAGCCTGTTTCTAGTTGAAGCCTTGCGTGCAGGTTTTAATTTCAGCTTCTCAACAGATGCCTACCTTGCCTTCCCTTTTGACCCGATGGCTATGACATTTTAAGAAACAGGCATCACAATCACACAGCGTTTATTTGAATCTGCTTTGATGAGGCACCTACAACAGATGTGTGTTTCAAGCCCTGAGATCGGGAGTGTTTTCCACCATGGAGTGTTTCCCACTCTGAGGCCAAGCAATGTTGAAGACAGTAACCCCCAGGGGCTTCTGGCAGGAATTAGTGTAGTCTGAAAGCCAGGGACTCACACCTGGCTCTTCACCTCCCCACTGCCCTGTCAGTGAGCACCTCCCACTGGGCAACCATAGGGTTGCCATGTCACAAATGCAAGGATAAAAGAAATGGCTTGCCCAATTCTCCCAGCTAGTTTGAGGCTAAGCCAGGGTCCTGGCCCATGTGGCCACTTTGCCTTCCTGAACAAGAAATGAGATGTAAAATGTGTTATAACACATACAGAGTTTTCTTTGTCAACAAATCATTTCCAGTATGTTCTTCAGTTTTTCTGATGGGGAAAGGAAAACGAACCTCTGTTCTTTGTTCTTGCCAACTTGAGCATCATGCTTGCTGTGTCCTAGGGCTGAATTCAGGGTGGCCTTGTCTCCTGGGGACTCACAGCTCAACCTTGTAGTGTGCTGAGCTCATTAGAGGTCTTCTCTATCTCCTTAGGATGTGGCTGGAGGTTCCTGGATGTGAACCAAGGGTGTGGGGTGGTGGTGGTGGTGGGGTTCTTAAATTCAAGGGATCTTCTCTGAAGACGATCTCCCTCCCAGGGTGATCCTGTTCAGGGCTCCCTGCTGTGGGAACAGCCCCTCTAACATGTGGTTCAGGGGGCACAGCACATAGATTTGGGGGTCAGTGGATTGGGTGGGGCAGAGGAGATAGGTTACTGGGCAGTAGCTCTTCGGTGGACATGGTGTGGCCTCTGTGGCTGGGGCTCTGACCACCTCACTGCCCCAAATCTATGTGCTGTGGAAGGGCAGGTGAGAGGGTGGATGCTTGGGCCTGGATCCAGGTCTGCTGTGGAGCCTGGAAGGTTTTGTCCCTTCTCTGGGTCTTTTCCACAGCTGTAGGATGTGCCAGACACTGAGGGGCTGCAGGATGCTGGGGTGGGCCGAGCCAATGATGCAGCCCTGTTCCTGGGAACCCAGGTTGTTGTGCACATACGTGGCCCTGTCTAGTGCTTCAGCAGTCTGGGGTTGGGGGTAGGTGGGGGGGATACCCAGGAACCTGCATTTCTATCCAGTCCCTGGGTGGTACTGGTGCTGCCAACTGGGGACCCCCCTTGGGGGCCTCTGAATTAAAAGCATCTGGGCCACATGGTTTTCCTCAAACTTGCACCTGAGGAGTGTAGGATGGTGAGGAGTACATCTAGGCTATGGGGAGCCAGGCTCCTGTCCTGAGGGGAACCCCTGCTCTCTCATTGGGTGGGAATCTCGGTGGAGCCCATGGCCCTCCCCAGCCCACCTTCTGGAACTCATTGTGGTAGGTGCCCTGATCACCCTCTCGGTCTCTTTGGTTCTTAGCTTCCCATGTGGAGCTGGGAAGCATGGTTCTCAGGCCATGTATTGTATGCACTGTGGGTCCCACGTGGCTGGGGACTATAACTTTTTGGGGGGGAACCCACGTGGGTGGGCTGCCTCATTCCACTCATGCCTTACTCCAAGCAGACCCGCCATCACCTGCTCCTCTTCTTGCTTGAAGCCTGCATATGACCTCTACTGCAGAGGGGCTTCAGAGGTTTTACGGTGGCTGGGGGTGCTGCTGAGGGCCCATCCTGCCTTGGTGCTCCAGTGGCCTGGCATATGTGGCCACACGGGGCCATGCCTGGTCCACAGGAAGCCATGGGCATTGGCCCTCCTGGGTGAACACTCAGCTCCTGGGCTAGGCTCTGTGCCTATGGGGCCTGTGGATGTGGGGGGACAAGGGTGTCCATGGGTGCCAGGGCTGCAGGCTTGGAGTCCTCCACCAGCAAGAGCTGGGCCAGTTACATCTTGGGCTCCATGGGGCAGTTGGTCAGCAGCCCTCCAAAGAATGGGCACATCCCCACACATCTGCCCCATTTTCTTAGCTGGCTTGTACCCGGGCACCGTGTGAACGACGCTTGTTCTGACGTTTTAATTTCTTCTGTGTGTGTACGTGTGTGTCCTGGGCTGCCTCGCCTTTAGCGTTTCGTTTGGAAATGACACTAGGTACAACGTCACTTTTCTCTTCCGCACTTGCTTGGTCTGTCTCTTCGGCTTTTTAACTTTCCTTTCTCCTCCCACCTTTCCTGCTCTCCCTACCCACCCTCTGACTGCCCGCTGTCCTCTCGTCCTGCCCTCTGGAATTTCTGTCTTTGGTGGTGTGTGTACAACTGTGGCCCTTGGTCCCTGCTTTTGACGTGCCTGAGGCCCTGTGTCTGGGCTTCTGGCCTGGCTGTGGAGTAGACAGGGCAGCCACAGCACTGTCCACCCAACGCGGCCAGGCCCAGCACCCCTGACGGTGCCTGGCCAGGTTGGGGCCGTGGGCTGCTGTTCTGCTCTTTGTGTTGATGTGTCTGAACCGTGTGTCCGTGAGGATGCTTCGAAGGAAACCGGGCACAGCTTGAGGGGCGGTGGGGCTGGGCACAGTGGTCATCCCAGGCAGGGTGGGTTGAGGCTGCTTCTCCACTTCAAAACGAGTGCCAGCCTGAGGCAGGAGTTTGGGAGCTCTGCCATTAGCTGCCGTTGAATGGAGCCCCATCCTGGAAGAGAGGTCCCCAGGCGTGTCCATCTAGGATCCCTGCTGAAGGTGGACCTGAGCTGCTCTGGGGAAGGCATCTGGGGCTATTGGCTCACCCTCCACTCATCTCCCAGGGTTAGAGATCAGGCAAGAGTCTGCTTGCTGGCAGCAAGCGCTTTCCTGGAGCAGCAGATCCAAGCGCCCCTGGGTATATGATGGCCCACGTTGGTTCCCACTCGAAGCATCCTCCCTGAGGGTCCCTCTTGATGTGGGTGGGGTGTTACTTGTCCCCTCACATGGGCAGAGGCCATGGGCCATGGAAGGAGTTTGGCAAGCCCAGGCCAGATTCCCTTCAGATCCTGGAGATGTCAACACCTCCTTACTCAGACCGAAGCTGGGCCCTGTACCCCTTTCCCCCTCCTCTCCTCCTGCGCTCTGTGCTTCTCTCCCCACCTTCCTCCCACATCTTCCTCTCTTTCTCTCTGTCTCCACTCCCCTTTCCCCTTTCTTGCATATCTGCAGGGACCCCTTTCCTCCTGCCCTTCTTGTTCTCTCTCTCTCTCCATTCCCTTTCTCTTTTTCTAGCCTAAGAGCTGCAGGCAAAACCATTCCCATCCATTCAATGTCCAGCTGAGAGAATTCTGGGACCCAGCCTGGGGGTGGGGGCATCATCAAGACCCCTCCTCAGTACCCTCGGTCTTGAGTAAGGGGGTCCTGTCCTAGCTGGACACCTCCATGCAGGCTTCCGGACTCCAGGCTCCAGCGGCTCTCCCTGCAGGCCGCCCACATTACTCCCTGTCTCTTTGTCTGTCTGCATGTGCTCCTCTTGGCCGAGAGTGACTCGCACATGGTTATCTTCTACCTTGTCTCTGCTTCTTTTCAGGACCTTTTACCAGTTTGAGGCTGCGTGGGACAGCTCCATGCACAACTCTCTCCTGCTGAACCGGGTCACCCCTTATCGAGAGAAAATCTACATGACCCTCTCTGCTTATATTGAGGCAAGAAACCTCTGCCCAGGGCAGGCACAGGAATCACCACTCCCTGAAAACCTGAGGGGCTAAGGAGACCAGGGCACTGTTGAGCCCTGGACAGCCCCAGAGATACGCTCTTCCTGGAGGACTTCTCAAGCCCTTGGGATAAATCCAAGTACTTTTAATATCAAGGCTTAGATTTAATCCACTCCATATTTATTCAGTGGGTTTAATCCTCAGGGTTGCAAGATAGCTACTGCTCCACCAGACATTGCATCTAGGTTCCAGAGAGCATAAAAGGGGAAAGGGACTCCCTCCCCGCCCTCTAGGCCTGCAGCCTGTATAGCATGGCCAGACTCAGACTGGGACCCCACTTCATGGCACAGGAGGCTGGGAGTGTGGACAGTTCTAGTTGGGTACAGTGGTGAGGGGGAGAACAGTTTGGGGTCAGTAGTCAGCACGACAGCAAAGAGAGACATCTGTGAGGAATGCCACCTGTCCTTGGGGCCCAAGCCATCTGCCTATCAAATGGGGATGGTGTGTGGCTATGTCATGGCATGGTGATGAGGGCAGCCGGAGGAAAAGCTGACTGAGCACATGCCCAGTCAAGCACTGGATGCACACCAGCTCCCATGCAGCCCAGCTGTTGGGAAACTCCAGGAAGGCTGCTTAGCAGTTAGAGTCTCAGTGGCTGTCATTGTCTACGGCATTTTAGAGCTAAGATGTGCATGCCCAGACTGGACCTGGCCTCACCTTCACAAATGCTCCAGACTACATACCTGCAAGGCAGCTGAGGCTCCGAGGGCCAGGGGCCTGTGTCTGGGGTCGCCTCAGGGTCCCCTGCACTCTGATATTGGAGGCAGGATGTGGAGGAGGAAAGACTTTATCCTGCAGTGTCCAGGGGCCATGCCTGGGGTCCTGGGAAGGCCGGGGTACTGCGAGTTAATGTGGAGGTCCTGGGGTCCCCCGGAGGTTAGAAGGCAGGGCTGGGAAGTGGAGCCTGGATGCAGTGGCCTGGGGCCTGGGGCCCTGGGGGACAGCTGAGCCCCGCCTCTGCCACCTGACAGATGGAGAGCTGCACTCAGCCGGCCGTGATCTCCAAGGACTTCTGTATGGTCTTCCACTCCCGGGATGCCAAGCTGCCTGCCTCGCGCTCTATCCGCAACCTGTTTGGCAGTGGGAGCTTGCGGGCCTCTGAGAGGTAAACCCACAGGGCAGCGGGGCAGGGGCTGCTATCTCCCAACCACCCCGTCCCTCCGAGACCCAGGCCACATGCGCCCAGGCTGTGGTTCAGGAGTTGGTTCAGCCTGTGACCCTCGTTGTCCTGCCTCCTGGTGCACTCGCATGCACAGGTTGGCCCCAGTGAGAAGGGGCCGGAGGAGGAATGGGTGTTGGCAGAGTGGTCCGGGAGCAGGTTGGGGGCTGCACTGCTTTCCCAAGGCAGCTGGCCTTCTTTCCTGGGGACCATGGGTATCTGGGCTGTGAGGACTGCTCAGCCTCATTCAGGGAGAAGCCAGGTAAAGGGTGGGTGCTGTAGGCAGAGAGGACTTGGGACAGGGCTCCCCCCAGGGTGTGACCCTGAGAGATGCCTGTCAGGACAGGGGGTCAGGTGGCAGGCCCCAAGGCCAGCCTCCCTTCTTGTGCTCAGACCCCTTCCTGCCTTCTCTGGGGGAGGGGGGATGAACCAGACATGAGTAGTGAGAAAGGTCTGACCTTTCCAAGCAGCAGGGACCCTTGCAAGTGCTACCTACCGCATGGTCCAGCTCGGTGACATGCCCCCTCACCTCGGTGACCTGCCCAGGGTCCAACTCCTCTCCAGGGCACAGCTAGAAGGAGTTTGGGGGGCAGGACGACATGGCCTCCAGAGCTAGCCATGGCTGCACTGCCCAGGAGCTGGCCTGTCACTCACACCTGGGAGCGGGCCCATGGCCAGCAGGTCTGCATGGGGGGTTGGCAGGCTGCTTTCGATGGGGTCACAGGCCCAAGAAAAGGAGGGCCCATCCCAGCAAGGGTCAGCAGTTCTGGGACTGTTGCTGCCCAAAGGGACTGCCAGTGCCAGACCCTGGGCATTTGGGGACAGACTTGCCCACCCCCAGGCCAGGGCAAGGCAGAGACCAATGTGAGAGTTCTGGTCCCAGCCCCATGGGCATCCAACACCTCCTCTATTTGGGGTGAGAGGGGGACTCTTGGAGGGAAGAGACTGTCCAGGAGCTGCAGTGTGGGGACCCCAGCATCCTCCCTGGGCTGAGATCTCCCTGGGCAAGGCCGTCGGGTGCACCACGTGCTGGGGCTTGGGCTGGCCATGCATCTGCAGGTAGGGAGTCAGTCCTGCTACTTGCGTGACCCCTTGCCCTGCCTAGTGTGATGCCCGTCCTGCCTCTGCCCCTGCAGCAACCGTGTGACGGGCGTGTACGAGCTCAGCCTGTGCCACGTGGCTGATGCGGGCAGCCCAGGTAAGCACTTTACTGGGGGCTGGGCACTCCTGTGGGGCAGGGTCTACCTGGGAAACCTCACAAAGTCTCCCCCAGATGGGTCCCCTACCTGCAAAAAACAAGTATGAGGTCTCCCTTGCAGCCTCCTAGGCGGTTCTGAGTGTTAAAGGACAGTGGGGTGAGAGCCGCGAGGGAGGGGAGTCAGTCATGCAGCTCCCATGGGCCCCCAGACCCTCTGGCCCCCAGGGCACTGACAAGGGCACAGATACCAGGCCTGACCATGGGCCTGGCTCTCCCCTCATTGCCACCCTCGAGAATTTTCTATGGTTCGAGCCCAGGCAGGCCAAGGAACACAAGGGGGACCCCAGTCTTCCCCCTGCAGTGGGTCAGCATTCCAGGAGCTAGCAGCTCAAGAGCCCACACTTGGGGTGGGTAAGTTCCGGGCCCTGCACTGGCAATACCCATGGGGTGGGTTGGCTGTGCACGTGATGTGGGGCGTGCCCCATTGCAGGGATGCAGCGGCGGCGCCGGCGGGTGCTGGACACGTCAGTGGCCTACGTCCGTGGGGAGGAGAACCTGGCGGGCTGGAGGCCCCGGAGTGACAGCCTCATCTTGGACCACCAGTGGGAGCTGGAGAAGCTGAGCCTCCTGCAGGAGGTGAGACCCTGACATGGGCACCTGAAGCACGATGCCCGTGTCCAACTACTCGCCATGGGCACACGCTGTGGCCTCAAGGCTGTGAGAGAAGCAGGAGAGAATGCTCGCAGTAGAGAGGTGCCCCAGGAGGGGGCTGAGCCTGTCGGCAGCTTGGACCAGGAGCTCCTTTGCTCCTGCTGCACTCAGTGAAGGCCATGAGAGCAGAGTATATGAGGGAGCTCTTCCCAGGACCCCTTGGGGCAGGAGACCCTGCCCTGGCCCTTGCTGTGTCCATGGGGTAAGCAGGATGCTCTTCGGCAGGTGGAGAAGACAAGGCATTACCTGCTCCTGCGGGAGAAGCTGGAAACCACCCAGCGGCCTGGGCCCGAGGTGCTGTCCCCAGTCTGCAGTGAGAGCTCCGACTCCCGCAGCTCGTCAGGCGCCTCCTCCCCACTCTCGGCTGAGGGCCGTCCATCACCCCTGGAGGCACCCAGCGAGAGGCAGCGACAGCTGGCCGTCAAGGTGGGTGGGCCTGGCAGGTGGCATGGCCAGGGTGGACGCTGTGGGTGCTATGGCCAATCCTGACCAACGCCAACAGCTAGGGTGTCAGAGCTGCTGGGGCCAGGGGGGAGGTGTCTGAGCCAGGGAGGCTGGGAGGTGAGGGGCTGAGAGGTGAGGGGTCTGAGCCTGGGCGGGGCCAAGAGGTGAGGGATCAGAGCTGGGGGTTTAGGGCCACCAAGGCAGAAGGTGAGAGTCCATAGAGTGATCTTGCTCCCTGCCCCCTGCCCCTCCACCACTGTGGAAGTCTGGGGCCTTCTACAGCCGCCTTCCCAGACAAGGAGCTACCCCACCCCCCAGTACCCGTGTGAACAGGGAGCTCCCCACTCCATTTCTGAGTTGCCCAGGCCGCTGCTTGGAAAGGTCTCCCCCCCAACAGGTGTGGCCCCTCCTGTTCCCTTTGCTGGGCCCTGGGCCTGCCCTGTGAGGTTCCCAGCTCCCTCCACCTCCTGCTGCCCACCTGGGCCTGTGGTGCTCAGGGCCCCCCCCCCGACGCTGTCCCTGGGGTCTCTCCTGCAGTGCCTGCGCCTCCTCACGCATACCTTCAACAGGGACTACACACACAGCCATGTCTGCGCCAGTGCCAGCGAGAGCAAGGTGGGCAGGAGGGTGGCCATGGTGGGTCAGAGAGGCCCCAGCACCCTCAGCATGCAAAAGGTCCCTTGTGGTGGTGGTGGGGACTTGTTCCTGGGTCATAGGCTGGCCAGGGTCTGGCCACATCTTAACTGCTCCGTCCTCAAAGGCCTCTTTCCAATCAAGCCACCTTCCCCAGCTGCAAGTGGACAAGAATGTTTGGAGGTCACCAATCAGCCCAGGACATGGACACAGAGCAGCCGGGGTGGGGAAGGGGGCGGGAGTGGATGGAAGGCTGCGCAGTCCTCATGGGGGTGGGGGGCCAGGAGACCACCCGGCACCGACTAAAGGCTCTCCCTCTCCTTCGCCAGCTCTCTGAGATGTCTGTCACTTTGCTGCGGGACCCGTCGGTGTCCCCTCTTGGGGCGGCCACGCTCACTCCCTCCTCCACCTGCCCCTCTCTGGTCGAGGGGCGGTACAACACCACTGACCTGAGGTGAGCAAGCACAGGCTCTGTGAAGAAGCTCCCAGCATCTTGGACTGACCGGTGGTGATGGCTTAGGGTACAGACAATGCAGAGAGCACAGATGGCTGAGTGTCTTGTGACACCACCACACTGAGAGGCAGTAGCAGGGGTGTGGGGGACGGGATGGAAGGGGTCTGCTAGCCACTGCCTCAAGTCTGCCTGCCCAGTCCTGGGTACCCCATCCCACTTCATGTTGCCTCTTAAGGTCAAAGGTCATCTGCTAATGTATATGCTTAAACTGCATTAGTGAACAAAAACGGGCCCCCCAAAAACCTCCACTTTTCACGGGACAGTGCTCATAAATACTCAGTAGAAAGAGGTGATGATTGCCCATGACTCAGAAGCAAGCCTGTAGCTCACATCTGTCTGGCCAGGTCTGTGGGTGCCACTGGCCACAGCGGCCTTGAATGCTCCTTGGGTAGTTACAGCAGGTCAACTGCATTTTGTTTTGAATTTGGAGAAAGAAGGACCCCTTGGCTGGCTCCTCCCCTCCTTGCCCCATGCAATCCTGGGGAAGCCACAAGGTGGCGGCTCTGAGGGAAGGGGCCTGTGACCATTGGGGGAGTCCCAGGGGAGAGGCTCCCCAGGCCTTGCAAGTAGCCCACTGGTAGGGATGCAAGGTCTTCCCTCTGCTCTCCAGGACCCCCCAGCCCTGCTCTCGGCCGGCCAGCCCAGAGCCTGAGCCCCTGCTGGAGGCAGATGTGAAGAAGCTCCCCTCCCCCGCCCGGGCCACTGAGGCGGACAAGGAGCCCCAGCGCCTGCTGGTGCCGGACATCCAGGAGGTCCGCGTCAGGTGCGTGGGGGCCTTGTGGCCCGTGGATCCCCTCCTTTGGCAGGTTTGGGCAGAGGACCTGGTCTGATAGCGGGGGTGCACCTTCAGTGTTTTTACATCTCCCCATTTCTTAGCTGTGGACCCTGAGGGCTGGGGCTGCTCTGGGCACCCTGCTTCCTTCCAGGCCCGCTCTGGCCTGTGCGGGGTCCCCCACTGCGCAGGGCCTGGCTGGGGTGGCTGACGGTGAAGGGCCAGGTCTCCCTGCCTGCCTGCCCTGGAAGGAGGGCAGGAGCGAGAAGAACCCCCTCCCCCCACTCCCCGCAGCCCGATCGTCTCCAAGAAGGGGTACCTGCACTTCCTGGAGCCTCACACGGCGGGCTGGGCCAAGCGCTTCGTGGTGGTGCGGCGCCCCTATGCCTACCTGTACAACAGCGACAGGGACGCGGTGGAGAGGTTTGTCCTGAACCTGTCCACTGCCCAGGTGGAGTACAGCGAGGACCAGCAGGCCATGCTCACGGTGAGGGGGCTTGGGGGCAGGGCGGGGCTGGGTGTGGGGGCGGGCGAGGCAGGGGCGGGGCCGCTGCACAGCACTCTCCCCATTGCTAGGAGAAGCTTCTTAAGCCCTGGGCCACCCGCTCCTCTGCGGCCGGGCGTCAGGGAGTGGGGGCCGTCTGCTGCTCCTCTTGATCTGGGGGCCTTTGCCCGTCCGTGGGACTGAGCGTACCGAGACCAGCCGTGCTGGGGCCCTATGGCAGCATGGGCCGAAAATGGCCGAGTCTCCCCCTGGGCTAGCTGAGGCCGTCCTGGCTCCTGGCACGGGTAGACGAGCGCCCACTTGGGAGCTTGGATTCGCGATCGTGGGGATTGGGCAGTGGGTTTGCCCTGCCACCAAGCCCACCTGGCCGAGGGCACAGACTCCAGAGAAGATGCCTGGATTAAACAGGCCCGCGGGGGCAGAGCGGCGGCAGAGTAGCCCCGGGACGGGACCACGGGGCCAGGCAGAGACAGTGCGGAACTGCGCAGCTTGGGGTCGGGGCCGCAGCCCTGCGCCGGGCAGGAAGGAAGTTTGCAGGCCTTTCAGTTCAGCCCTTGGCGCCAGGTGCTTTCTCCGTGGCGCCCCTGCAGGCCCCCCAGTAACCTCCCCTCCTCCGCAGACCCCCCACACGTTCGCGGTGTGCACGGAGCACCGCGGGATCCTGCTGCAGGCGAGCAGCGACAAGGACATGCACGACTGGCTGTATGCCTTCAATCCCCTCCTGGCAGGAACCATACGGTATGCGGGGGGTGGGAGGAGGCTCCGCCTTCCCTTCTGGGACCCGCAGACACCTGCACACAGGCAGCCTTGGAATTGCCCACCAGGAGCCCTCCCCACTCCCATGACAGAATTAGGTCACAAGGAGGCTGAGCTGCCCTTACCAAGTAATACTTATGGGAAATGGGAACATCCCCTGGGGCCAGAGAGGACCTGAGGGGACACAGCATTCCTGGGGTGGGGGCCAGATGAATGTGGGTGTGACCTCCTCTCCCCACCCTTCCAGGTCCAAGCTCTCCAGAAGGAGATCTGCCCAGATGCGAGTCTGAGCCCTCCAGCTGGCGGCCAACAGGCCAGACCCACCCCCTGCCTGTCCCCGCCGTCCATCATGTCATCCACTGCCCAGCCCTCCCCCCACCAGACAGCTGTCCTCCTGTCTCCTCCTACCAGGCATACCCACAAGGGTGGCCCTGCTGAGCCCCTGCAGGGCCCCCACTGCGAGCCAGGGACCCCCTACTCTGGTCAGGGGACCCACAGCCACACGACCAGCCGTGCCCACAGCAGAAGCTGTACTTGGTGTCATTTCTTAAAACTTGCTCTGGGTAGAAAGAATTGGGGATGCTGGGGAGGCTGGAGGGCACAGTCTCATATTTTTTTAAGGATAGACAGACTTATAATTAACATACCTTTAGTTAGTGGTGTCGAAGCAGTCCCCTCAGAAATTAACTGTGACTGTGTTCTATTTATAAGTATTTATTTCTAATGCCTTCACATAAGGACTCCTGCCCTCTCCGCATTCCCTCCCCCCCCCCCCCGCCTTGTCCCCATGCTTCTCCCTAGCCTCTTAAAGAAAGCAGGGTGGGGGCACCTTGGCAGACCACGGGGAAGGAGACATCTGGGTGAGCCAGGGCACCCAGGCTGCCTGAGGTGCCTACCCAGGGCTGTGCTGGAGAACCTAACCCTCTGGGTTCCTGCTGCGTGTGGTTGGGTGAGCAGGGGTCTCCAGAAACCTGAAATCTGAGCAGCATGGGAGAATCGGGTGTTGCTTCTAGTGGGAAGTGAACCCCTTGTCTCACCTGGACATCCACCTGGGCTGTGATGAGAAGGGCAGTCTGCAGAGTCTCCAGGCAGGGCTGGGAGTGACAGGCAGCTGCTGCAGGAATCTAGCTCTTTGGGGCAGGCATTGTCCTGGGCTGGGCCAGGTGTCAGCATTAGGTGGAAGGAAGGCAGGTTTGGAGGCCAGAGCCACCAGTGCAGGGGGGTGGTCGAAGCTGGAGCTACTCAGGGTGCAAACTTACAGCTGCCATGAGAGAGAGAAGGGGCAAGTCAGTGAGCTCAAAGTAGCTGTAAAGGAAGCCCGTGGCTCATGATTGTCACACTGTTACAAAAATCTTCTTCCACCTCCTCCCAGGAAAAAGAGTAAGTCCAAAGGAAAAAATTCCACAGGTCCGGATAGGGGTCCTGGTCAGGCAGGGCGACAGCCCGTCCTGCAGGTGTGTCACCCAGTCCCTCCCCTTGCTCTTGTCCCCACCCTCAGAATTCATTCTGTCTTCTGTAGTCCCCCAGGCTGGGCTTCCCCGGAGGGCCCAGCGGAGCAGGAGGCAAACATCAGCAACAACACAGATCCTCTGCCACCCGGGGCCCACCCAGAAGGGAGTGGGCATCCCAGCCCAGACTCGCACGCAGCTGCGCTGGGTCCACAGGATTTGGTTGTCTTTGGATGAGGCTATTTTGTCCCTAATCAAAGGTTCTCATTAGGTGTGGACACTCCTGCTTCTGTCCACCGAGGCTGGAGGTACTAAAGGTTTCCTCCTGGGGGAAGTGAGTGATGGGGACATGTGGTTGGCAGCCCAGGAGTTCACCGGGGGCTTCTGGCTCTCCATACAAAGTAAGACGGTCAGGCGTGATCATCCTGGGGAGGTGGGCCAGGTCTTACGTCCACCTGGGGCAGCAGGTGCAGGTGAGTGAGAGCTTATTCTGCAGTTGGCGTTGGGAGCGTGAGCTCAGCTTTTTGTGTGGAAGCCCCCTCTATCCATAGCTGCTCCCACCCCTGAACCTATGAGGTCCTGCCAGGTACGATGGAGCACCTGCCCCCACTACAAATCAGATCTTTAGAAACCACATGGGTGGAATGCAGCATACAGCAGCTCCCGTCCTAGCAGGAAACGAAACGTTGATCCAGAAGGTTGCCCTGGAGGAGGGGCCTGAGGTACAGAAAATGGGGTGACAGAGGGCCTCTGGGAATAAGCCCTGGCTTTGGCATGGGGCATAGAGAGGAGAAACAGGCAGAGTGAGTTGTTCTGAGTCTAGTAGGATCTGTGGTGCCCTCTTCCCAGGAAGGAAGAAGGAGGCCCGGCCGCGCCCACTCAGGTCAGCCAGCCTGAAGCCGCAGCCACCACGGGTCTGAGTTGCTCCCCACCCTGGGACACGGGGTCTGCAGCCAGGCAGCCTGCAGGGCGCCCGCTGTTGGGGTGGGGTGGCACAGGGGAAAGAGGCTCACTTGAGCGTTTCTGGGAATCACCCTGGATTTCGAAGCCTCTGCGCTGTGAGTGGCCCCAGGATGGTTGCATTTCAACCTGGTACCTTCTTGGCCTTGGTTAGAAGCTGGGCGGCTCCTTGTGGCCCCTGTTTGCTTTCTCCCAGGCCTGCTCCAGGGGAAGCTCCTGAGTCCGAGCCAGACCCCCAGGATTGCTAGGTAGAGAAACCTGAGGGTCAGGAGCCTGCCCGAAAGCACCTGCGTCTCATATTAAGACATCCCTGGGACTTGGTTTTCGACATGGGAGGGCTGTTCAGAAGGAAACAAAGTCTGCTAGGTGGGGAGGGGAGACCCTGAGGCCATCCGACAGTCCTTGTGTGAGTATGTGATGCTGCCCAGGTTGGAGCCCCGTGTGGGTGGAGGGTGTTCCCATCCGGGGGGAAGGGGAGAGCTCCTTCCCTGTGACTCAAGGCTGGGTGCTGGGCCCCAGGCAGATGCCCTGCTGGACTACGGTGGTGAATCTCCTCCTTAGCCCAAGCCCTGGCTGAGTTACCCATGTGATGCCAGCCTCCACTGGTCTTGTCCACCCCCTACCTGGAACCACTGGAGTAAAATGGCCTTCCCTGTCCAGCCCTCTGCAGTGCTCTCTGCAGGGGCCAGTGTCTTGGGGTCCCTGCTTGTCATCCATGTTCCAGATGTGGGCTGGGTGGGAGCCGCCCTCTCTCAGCTCCCCCAGCGCGGAGACAAAGGCAAGCCCCCTGGGCCCACTCTCTCTAGCTCGTCTATTCTGCGTCCTCCCCGCAGCCCTCCCTGTGCAGGGCTGCCCCCCTGCCTCTGTACATGCGCGATGCTGCGGGCATGCCCCGCACCCTGTACCCCTGCTCTGACGTCTGAGTCAAGTTCCCTGAGTCACTCACACTGCGCTAGGCTGTAGGCGCCCGTGCTGTCTGTGTGCCCTTAAGGCTCTGTCCACATAAGAAATAAACGTGGCTCTTATGAAACAGCAGACCCGGCTGTGGCTTTATTTATGCTTCGGGCTGATGGGGGGTGGGGTTGGGGGATGGAAGTGGTCCAGCAAGGCGCAGAGGCAGAGCCAGCTGCCCTGTCAGTGAAGTGTGGGAGGCACTGGTTTCTCCCAGGGTGGAGGGTGGGAGGTGGTAGGAGAGACCCTGTGAGGGGCAGGGGGGGGGGGGTTGTCTTGGGACCACCCACCTGCCCCCCAGGAACTGGATAGGCCCATCTGAACCTGCCTCAGGTGCCCTGCAGGGACATTGACAGGGGGCGTGGCAGGCGCATGCCGGCTCCACATGGGTCTCCCAGGCAGCCTGTGGAGTCTGGAGCCATGGGGTACAGGCCTGGCCCTGGACTCCCCAGAACCTCCTGTGCTGCTGCTGTGAGGCCACCCACATGTAGTGTCTGGCCTCGGTGGGGACCACGGCAAGCATTTGGGGTTGATGGAAGGGCTGATGGGCAGCCGTGGGCAGCTTGGAGTTCCTGGACAGGGCCTCTGGTCCTCGGGACCCAGGCTTGTCCTCCTCCCACCCTGGCTGGTGGGTGGCACCTGGCCACCCCAAGTCTACCTGCTGCAAATGAAAAGCCCCATGGAAGGCTGGGCTGGGCCATGGGCGGTGCTGGACCTTCCAGCCTGGCCGCTGGCCGCAGGGGGCTCTCAGACTTGGGAAATCAGAAGGCAGCCAGCTCTGGGTGTCAGCATCCTGGGGGGCAGCCCGTGGGGGAGGCAGACCCAGCAGGGACAGACTGTCTAAGGTGGAGATGACAGCAGGGGTGAGGGATACTACTCTCCTTCCCACCCCCCAGTGGTGGTGTCCACCGGGGTTTAGTAGCAGATGTCACTGGGACTGGGGAGTCTGGCTGGGCCCTTCTCAGGGGACTGCAAGGCCAGTCTGTCTCCTGAGGACATAACCCTGTCCTGTAGATGCACGGGCCTCTGGGTGGCCTCAGAGGTGACTCAGGCTGGGCCCAGGATGGGCAGGGACACTTTTAGGGTCATGGGGGCCAGAGCAGTCTGGGGGAGAGATTAGAGCCCAGCAGGGCTCAGTGCCCAGGCCCCAGAACCAGCTCAGAGTTGGGGTACCCACGTCTGGACCCAGCACTCAGGTGGGGGCCCCAAACCAGCTTGCCGAGCAGTACTAGCCACTAGGGGCCAGTCCCAGCTCTGGGTTCTGCATCCAAACTCACCGAGGGGCAGGCAGCTCCACAGAGCGGTTAGGGGAATGGGCCAGTTCAGGCTACGGGTCAGCAGCACTCAAGGCCATGCGGGGCAGAGTGCCAGGGTGGGGTGTCCCTGGCTGCGTCCCCACTGGACACGGATCCTGGGCAGGAGCTCCTGTCTCTAAGATGTGGTGTCCAGACGCTTCTGCCTCTGGGTGTCTTGGGGGCTTTGAAAGTTGCGGACTCAACCCATCCCCCCCAAGGCCCCGGAAGGGTCTCCTCTGGGGCAGGGATGCAGCTCTAAAATCAGCTTTTGCTGGATTGCAAACAAGAATCGCCGGGATCAAAAGAGGCTGAGCGGGGCAGCGCTGGGGAGAAAGTCCTTTCCCAGGAGGAGGGTACACAGCCCGAGGGAGGGGCACGAGGCCCCATGGTGCAGGTCCAGCGCCCGGTCACACCGGCGGTGGACACTTCAGCGATTAGGCCCCGCTGGCCAGCTCATGGCTCACTCCTGGCTGCTCCAGAACCTTCTCGCGATACTTTTGTCTCCCACGGGGGACCCCAGGGGGAGGGCAGGGGGAGCCCTAGAGGCAGAGGTGCTGACTGCGGCTCCTTAAATCTGAAAGCCACTCATTTAAAATATTTTATTGTATTTTCACTTATTTTTAAAAATGTAAACCTGACACTCTCAGCCCATCCGGCCCTGTTCCAAGCCCCTTCATTTAGAGGAAGATGCTGTCTGCTGAATCCTACTCCATTCACCTTTCATCCTCTATTTATGTGATATATACTCAAGGTAGGGGAAATTTTAAAATGCAGCAAGTAAAAAGATGGTTATATTTTAATTAACGTTTTATTTTGTAATAATCGTAGATTCAGGGGAGGTTGCCAAAAAGAGGCCCTGTGTTGCGTCACTGAAGGCATGGGAGTGATCAGAATCTCTCACCATGGTGGGCTCTGGGGGGATGTGCTGGTACGCGAGCTGCCTCTCTGCCCCTGTGTGACCCTCCAGCCCGGGCCGGGTGGCCCCCTGTCGCACTACCCCATGCTGAGTCCCCCACCCCACTGCCTCCTCCTGTCCGTAGAAATTGGAGGGTGGTGGAGATGGAAAACTTTGCTCACAAATAAGCACACGTTTTAGCTGAAAGGTTCTTATTCACACAGGACCTTGTATTTTACTCAAAAATTAAGAGTGGCTTTTATTCTTTGTCGGCAGACTTGATTCTACAATGTTCTAAAGGTTTTGTAGTGTGTCATCATACATGGATGTACCATAAAGATAGTTGTTACTTGTCAATGGATGCATAAAACTGACTCCTTATCCTCATTGCAGGGATAAATTCCTAACTGGAATTCCTGTGTGAAAGCTTATATAGGCGTGTGCTTCTGTAGGGGTGTGTGTGTGTGTGTGTGTGTCACATGCTCACACCTGCACACACACGGCTTCTCATATGTGTTCTCAATTTCTTCTCGCGCCACATGCCTCTAACAGAAGACTCCCTTTGGCCTTCCACAGATTGCCATGTGATACAAGGTCCCACAGTGTATTTCTATTTTTATTTGTTCATTAGTATTAATTTTTCACATGTTATTGATAACTTTTATTTCTTTTATGACTTCCCTATTCATGTCTCCTGCCAAGTTTTCTTTCTAATTTGATGCCAATTTCATATATATTAAAGATCTCAATTCTTTGTTGTATGCTTTATTTTTTTAACTTTGTAATTCACCTTTCAGTTTTGGGGATATGTGATTTTGTCTTATAAAATTATGTTTAAAATTTTTATGATAAAAGTAAACACAAAACCTTGGGACTGTCTAGCACAGTGAGCCCTGATGTAATCCATGGACTGCAGTTAATAGTGCAATTTAAAAATTGTTCTTTCAACCATTGTAACCACTGTACCATGCTAAGGCAACATGATAATAATGGGGGGTGTTGATTTTTCTGTAAACCTACAACTTATCTAATAAAAAAATTTTTTTTAACCAAATTTCCTTGAAAGTTAAGTATATCCATCTTTTCTTCATTTTTTAATCCTGGGGATCGTGAAGAATAGCAGCCTGGGCCTGGGGCCTTCAGGAAGCCAGGCTGGCAGTGTTGGCCCTAGGCGGTAGTGCTCTAAAGGAAAAGGGGGGCTCGCTGTGCCCACACGTCTTGTGCAAGCCCTGTGGCTCAGGCCAGATGTTTGCTGTCCTTCTGGGAGTCGGGAGCTTGGGTCCATGCCAGGCAGAGGTGCCCATGTGCCCAGCCTTCCCCAAAACTCTGGGTGCTGGCTGGCTAACAAGCTTCCCGAGCACCCACAGGAGCTGTGATGCACCCCCCCCCCCCAGGCCCGTCTCCACTCTGCTGATTGTGCTGTGAGACAGCTCAGCCACCAGCTCTGCTAGCTCCTGGTTCCTGCCAGTCCTTTTCCTGAATCTCTGGACCTGGGGGTGGGGGCGCTATTGAGGACCCCATGACCCAGGGATATACTTATAAATTCCTTTCCTGTCTCAAAGTGATAGATGGTTCCACTCACTTACATGTGTTCTGCTATGTAGTTCCATTTCTTCAATAAAATTGGTGACCCATCCCGCACATGTTTTGCCC
>PVIY010044402.1:0-19722 GCA_004026745.1 Myrmecophaga tridactyla
AAAATCATACCTACCCTGAAAATTTAAGATCCTGAAATTTAAAACAGGGATCAAAAGCTCATTAGCAAAAACAGCAAAAGGCAGTTAACAGAAAAAGACAAGTAAATGGCCCCTAAAAATGCTAATCTCCACTTATAATTAAATAAATGCAAATTAAATCTAAAATGAGGTTAACATTCCAATCGGCAAAGATCTCAAATTACAACAACACACTCTTAATAAAGGCTGTGGAGAAACAAGCACAATCTGAAAAATGCTTTTAGGAGTACAAAATGTTAAAAATCCTATGGGCTACAATTTGGCAGCATCTAACAAAACTATGCAAACATTTATCTTTTAGTCCATTAGTATCAGTTCTAGTAATCTACCCTGAAAATACACCTCCACAAATTCAAAACAACATAAAACAAGATCATTCATTGTGGCGTTATTTATAATATGCTTCTCATGTGATATATACGGTACCATGTAAATATTTCAATTATTAAAAAATTAAAAACAAGCCAGAAATACATAATGGAATGAAATATGACCTTTTGGGTTTGATTCCAAATAACACAAGAGCAGAGGAGAGGAAAATTCTACTTCTGATTAGGATGTAGAGGGACATGAAAAACCCTCACTTGTGCCTAAACAATAAGAAATCCCCAGGAGTCATAGCCCTCCCCCAAATCAACTTTTTCTTAAAGCCACCAAAGACCTGTGGAAACAAGTCTATAACTTAAACACACACACACACACACACACAAACAGCTTAAAATAAAAATTACGAGATCTCCAAGAAGAAGGAGAATATGACCCATAGTCAAGAAAAAAAAGTCAATAGAATCAGACCAAACAACTCAAATGTTGAAATTATCTGTTGACTTTAAAACAACTAAGATAAATATATTAAAGAATACATAGTAAAGCCAGACACAATGAATGAAGAGAAGAGAAAGTCTAGGCGATATCTGGAGCTGTAAGAAAGAATAAAATTGAAATTCTAGAACTGAGAAATAAAATTTCTGAAATAAAAAATTCACTGTTTGGTATTGACAGCAGATTACACACAACAGAATAAGGAACAGGAACTTCAAAGGCAGGCCATTATATAGCATCAAAGTGAAACATGGAGAGGAAGAAAAGATTTTAAAAGGGAACAGAGCATTAATGATCCATAGATCAGTATCATGAATTCAAATATATACACAATTGGAGTCCCAGAAGGATGGAAAAGACAAAATGACACTAAAAAATTTTTGGAGAAATATTTTCTGAATTTGAACAAAATCAGCAACTCACAAATGAAAAGAGTTCAGTAAATTCCATGGAGGATAAATACAAAGGAAAAATATCCTGTATATCAAGTCAACCTGATGAAAACAAAGGATGAGGAGTAAGTCTGAGTCCTCTGAAAAGCCAAGGCAGGATTAGACATAGAAGGAAATGTGAGGGAGAGAAAGAGAAAGAAGGACGATTGGGCAGGAAAAGTCTTGGAAAACACCAAGAAGGGTTTTGCCAGGTCAACGGGGACCTCAAACAAAAGTGCCTGGGGAGGAATTGACCATGGACAGTAATTAGCTGAGAACAGCCCACAGGAAAAGTGGGCTTGGCTTGAACACAGTGATAGATTTAGAGGGGCATCATCTGGGACCATCAATCAATCATGTTGCCAATAGCAGGTATCTGTGTTGGTGTTTTCACTCACCTTAAAGAGAAAATTTTGATAGCAGCAGAGTAAAAGGAAATACAGATTATGCACAGGGAAATAATGATAAGAATGATGATGAATTTCTCATGAAAAATAAATGAAATCAAAAGATAATGGAATGATATATTTGAATTGCTGTCAGAAAAAAACTGTCAAACCAGAATTCTATATCCAGAAAAAACACCCCTTAAAAATGAATGTGAAATAAAGCTTTAATTTTCAGATAAATGAAAGCTAAGAAAATATGTTGCTGACAAACTACAATTACAGAAATTGCTCAAAGAAGTCCTTCAGGCTGATGGAAATGATAACAAGTGGAAGCCAGGGTCTGTAGAAAGGAATCAAGAATACCAAAAAAGATAGCTATGTGGGTAAACATAAATTGCCCTTTCTCCTAATATTTATATTTCTATATATGTGTGAATTCATTCATTCCAAACTTTTAAAAAAGATTATTATCTATTTAAGCAAAAATAGCAATGTATTATGAGGTCAATAACAAATATAGAAGTATAATATATGACAACAAGAGCAGAAAAACTGAGGAGGGGTAAATGATATGATGCTGTAAGGTTTCTATATCTTTTCTGAAGCAGTATACTATTTATATATTGTAAATTCTGTAATCCCTAGCAGCCACTAAATAGGCAACACAAAGAGATTAGCTAAACATAATGAGAGACAACAGAATGAAATTTTTAAAAATACTTAATTAAACAAAAGAGGGCAGGAGGGGAACAACAGAAGAACAGAAAATAGGAGGGACAAATACAAAACAAATACCAAGATAGTACATTTAAATACAATTATATTAATAATTACACTAAATGTAAATGGACAAATCCTTCATGTAAACAGATTACCAGAACGGATTAAAAAAAAGCAAGATACATGTATGCTTACAGAGACATATTTCAAACATATAGGTACAAACAGGTTTTAAGTAAAGGATGAAAAAATGATACGCCATACAACACTAAAAATAAAAATGCCAGAGCAGCTATATTACTATCAAATAGATTTCAAGATAAGGGATATTACCAGAAATAAAAAGAAACATTTCAAAACGAAGATCTGTCAAATCAAGAAAATATAATGGTCCTCAATGTGTAAGAACCCTACCAATTGAGCTTCAAACCATGTAAAGCAAAAATTGGCAGAACTAAAAGAAGAAAAAGACCCACAATCATGACTGCAGATTTTAATACACTACTTCTAGAAACTGAACAGAACAAGAAGAGAAAAAGTCCATAAGGATATAAAATATTTGAATAACATTATTTGAATAAACTGTGATTTACTCTCCTTTATAAAACAGTATATCCAACAACTGTCTACACATTCTTTTAAGGGCACATGGAACAGTCGCCAAATAAACCTTAAGCTAGGCCATAAAAGTAGTCTTAATAAATTGCAAAGGGCTTGAATCACTTAAGCGGGGTTTAAATTGCAATTCTTCCACTTACTAGTTTTACTTCTTTGGGTATTTACTTAGCCTCTCTGAACTTTAAAATGGGAATAATAATAGTTCAAACTCACCATGAGGATTAAATATTATGCAAAGCAATTAACACAGTGCATAGCATATAGTAAGCCCTCTGTAAATGGCATTTTTCTACACCTTTGATAGGTATTTCACTGATTGAACAAAGTTGGTTTTGTCAAAGTACTAAATTCCTCTTTTCCTACAGACAAATCTATTATTAAAAATTTGCAAGCCCTCAACATTTTTTAAGAAAACCCATATGGAATCAGAAATCTAACTTAAACTTTATTAATGAAGGATGCAATCACTCAACATATATACAGTGATTTTAATATCAATAGTGATATCCCCACACAAGTGCTAGGATTGTTGAGAGTCCCCTAAAACTCCTATTAACTCCTCTTCCCATAGACATCTTGAGCTCTTAAATCACTATAAATGTGGGGATCCTACCGGTTTTGACAATGTCTCAATTACTCAGCCAACTACCATCTATTCTATCCTAGGAGTTTCAAGGAACAAATGATAAATTGGGGTTTTCTTTGGGATTAACAACTTTACTAGAACCCTATATCTACAAAAGGGAAGGGAGTGTTTTGTGTTTAGTAACTAACAGAGTGTTTAGTAACTAACTTTCAGATAGAGGACAACGTGCTCCCATTAGTTATGCAGGGAAAGCACTGACCGCAGAAAAATATCAGAGATGCTTTGGATGAAAAAAGATGTGAACTCAACTCCCTCTTTGTTCATTGTACCTATGATGCAACCTCGGGCAAGTTCCGTAACTTCTTTCAGGTTCAGCTTCATCATCTGCAAAGTGGGTAATTAACAAAATGCCCAGGAAATTTAAATGAAACCATGAAATAAATGAAAAAATATGCTTGGCTCATAATAAGTACTAAAGAAACATGAGATCTTTTGTGTCTTGTTTTTTTGTGCCTTGAGGAAAATGAGATTAGTAGTATAACTGGTCTTATAATTTATCTAGATTCATAGCAGTTACACCTTATGCAAGGGAAAGTAAATTTATTAATTCCTTAAAATTAGAATTCTAAGGTCCAGATTATATTCCCCAACTTTTAAGATCTGAAATACTGCATGGCTGCCAGCTTATTAGCACCATCTTCCTTCCAGCTGATGCCTGAACACTTGGTTGCTCCACTGTTTATTTTTTAAAATGATCTCCTAGCATTCAGGCAGCATGCATAAGAGTAAAGAATGATCTGAGATGTAAAATTTAAAATTTTGAGGGACACTTTAACAACAGCAAACACTGTAATCAAATTGTTAAATCCTGCTGCTCTGACGGCAGGAAAATATCAAAACCAAAGTAAGGCAAATCTTAAAATGCTAGGATACACAAAATATTTTACTTTCACTTGTAACTGTTCACCAAAATTAATATTTAACCAATCAATCTTATTTTTAATGTTTTATCAAACATTTTCTTTTCTGCAATATGATTTTAAAGATTTTGTTGAAATTGTATATATAATTTAATAAAGCCCAGGGGTCTTTTTAAAGCAGCAAATGAACTGTGGCTGATCTTATGCTGGGCGCCAATAGGAAATAATGTGTTGCAAGGTTTATTCCACTCAGTACTGGAATCCTGAAATAAAATCATTAATCATACACTTGCACTGCTTTTTAATGAAAAAAAGATGCTTTTCGGTATTTTTTTATTTTTACATGGGCAGGCACCGGGAATCGAACCCTGGTCCTCTGGCACGGCAGGCAAACATTCTTGCCTGCTGAGCCACCGTGGCCCACCTTCTTGGTACTTTTTTAAGAACAAGTACTCTAAAAACTAGAATTGCAGAAAAGAGACTACCTCAAAGAGTAGGAATATTCAAGAAGAGGATCATTAAGAAAGAATTCTTGGGGAAGGAATCATTTGCCAGAATGTTAGATAGGGTTCTCAAACTGGAGATCATAAGAAATAACATTGTTAGATCAACATAATGGGTTGTAACCAGCATTTTTTAATAGAATTTATTGAAATGCAATGGACTAGAAAACAACCGAGTGCAAACCGTGATTTAAATGCAAGCACTTGACTATTTATAAAGTATGTGTATATTGGGTTATAATGTAAAATTTGTTTCTTATAGGGACTCACAGTCAAAAAAAAGGTTTAAATGCCACTGTCTTAGCAGGTAAAGATTACATCAAATGGTCATCAGATGTATCCTACAGGCAGAGAGGAGCTGAGCTCAAGGCCTGCTTCAGTGCCAGTTTCTGAGTGAGGCGAGGACCCAAGCTGCCCAGAATGCCAGCTATCCCACAGAGGGTTGGAATCCCCACTGATGGAAAATCCCACCGTGAGATCATCAGGAAGGAACCCAGGAAACCAGAGGGGTTCCTAATGTTCCAAGTGGATGCTGCTAGTCTGGTGGAGGCAGAAAGACAGACAACAAATGGGCTCAGGCAGTCAATACAGAAAGAAAAAAAATAAAATAATTTAACACTGTATGGGAAAATAAAAAGAAAATGCCCTACCCACCAAACAAGTTGGCATGGCTTTGAAGCCACTTATGTTCAAATGAGATAATGAAATAATGCCTATGACAGCACCCTGTTCAATAAAGACACAGTTTCAAGGTGTACTTCATAAAAAGTCATTTGGTAGTTGAGTGGGAAAAGGCAGTTTAGGGCTTTCTTTGTGAATCATTAAAAAAGAATTGTGCAGGATGTGTTATATGCTGCCACAAAACAGAATTAATGAATAAGCTAAATTTGAATTAAATTATGAGCCAACCGTGAGAGCTATCTTCGATATGCCATGGGCATTAGATAGTTTCCCAAGTTTTAGATTCTGATTATCTGTACACATTGAAGATATAAAATTCACCCCTAATGCTAAATAGTCACCCTCACTCCATCTTCTCTGAGCAAGTGACAGGCCATGGTAGAAAACCAGGAAGCAAAAGATTCAATCTGGATTCAATAACAGCTTAAAATCGTACTCATGTCTACAGTTAAGCTCTCTAACACAGTCTCTGAATTCAACGTGGTTTTCATAAATTATGGCCCAAAGTTTAGGGCAGAAAAGTACTGAAGTTAATATAAACTTTTAGCAATATGAGTACATTTTATTTATTCTCATCTCTTACTTTCCCAATTTTTTTCCTGTAGTAATGAATTCATTGTAAATGAATCACAGAAATGAACTAGAAATTGCTCACAAAACTGATGCAAACCCAAATTGCTATCCATGCTTCATTAAAATCTTTCTTCTGTTTTCTTTTTAACTTCAGAAGAAATAGCACAATTCACTCAAGCTTCATTTTGGAGGCATTTCATATTGGCTGCAGTAGCACAAAGCGATTTGAGGATGCCCATGTGGACACAATGCTCTCTTAGCACCTTGCCTTGTCTTCTCATTTTTCTAGCTGTTATTGATTTATTTGTTGTGGCTGCACTACTTTAATTAAATCTGACCTTCTTTGAACCTCCTTCTATATTTTTTCTATCATCTATAGAAACTATCTACATCACACCTGTGCTGGTTTGAACAGAAGTATGCCCCCTAAGAAAAGCCATGTTTTAATATAAATCCCATTTCATAAAGGTAGAATAATCTCTACTCAGTGCTGTATGTTTGAAACTATAATGAGATCATCTCCCTGGATGATGTGATTTAGTCAAGAGTGGTTGTTAAATTGGATTAGGTGACGACATGTCTCCACCCGTTTGGGTGGGTCTTGATTGGTTTATTGGAGTCCTATAAAAGAGGAAATATTTTGGAGAATGAGAGATTCAGAGAGAGCAGAGAATGCTGCAGCACCACGAAGCAGAGAGTCCACCAGCCAGTGACCTTTGGAGATGAAGAAGGAAGACGCCTCCCAGGGAGCTTCATGAAACCGGAAGCCAGGAGAGAAAGCTAGCAGATGACACCATATTCACCATGTGCCCTTCCAGCTGAGAGAGAAGCCCTGACTGTATTTGCCATGTGCCCTTCCAGCTGAGAGAGAAACGCTGAACTTCATCGGCCTTCTTGAACCAAGGTATCGTTCCCTGGATGCCTTTGATTGGACATTTCTTTAGACTTGTTTTAATTGGGACATTTTCTCGGCCTTAGAACTGTAAACTAGCAACTCATTAAATTCCCCCTTTTAAAAGCCATTCTGTTTCTGGTGTATTGCATTCCAGCAGCTAGCAAACTAGAACAACACCCCAAAGTATATTTTTATGTTGGATAAGTTCTTTTTTCCTGGTGACAACAACATTTTTTTAAGTCACAATATACCAACGGCAAATACAAAGTAGCTGAAAATAAAGCTTGGGTATGTGAACTGGAGATCCATCCCTTCATAGGTCCACAGATACCTCAACCTTGGCATATCCCAAACCAAACTCTTTATTATCATTCCCAAATAGCTCTGTTACAAGCTCACTGAAAGGTCCTACCATCCCCTCAGTTTTCCATAAAATTCTTTGTCCTCTTTGCTCCCGAAATACAACTGCAAAGTCCTTTAAATGCTAATTATTAAACCTCTCTGTGAGCCATCACTTCTTCCCATTCCCACAGCTGCTACTTCAGGCTGGACAGCACCCCCCACTCACCCCCCCACTCCCACCTTGTCATCTCCTATCTGAATCAATGCAAAAGGTCTGGTTTGTCTTCTGGGTTGAGCTCTGCAATCTAGATTCCACATGTAGTCAGAGGTCCTTCCTCAAACACAAATCTGATCTTGTCACCCCAGGCCCTGTTTCAATATGAAGCCTCAGAGTGCTTTTAAGATACGGTCCAGCCTTTACTATGGCAAGCTCTCCTCTCAAAGCTTCAGCACTTGCTGGTGTCCCCCCTGCATGTTAAATTTTCAGTTCCCCAAAGGTACTCCACCTTCTTACATCTCTGGGGCTTTGTGCATCAATTTCTTCTGCTTGGCACAAAGTCAGCTCTCTTCCTTCGTCACTTGGCTGATTTCTGTCTATCCTTCACGGCCCATTTGACAAGTCTTCCCCAGGCTCCAGTGCTGAATAAAGTATTCTTATGTATTTCCACGATACACTGTATTTCCCCAATCACAGCAGTTATCACCTGCTTTAATGCTGTCTAATAATTTACATCTTCCATAAATGAGTACCTCTAGGCAAGACAGATGCATAACCTGCCCTCAAACTTTTGTATCCCCAATAGCTAGCACAAGGCCTAGAACTGAGTAGGCACACAAGAGAAACTTGTATAAAATGAATGAATATATGCATGCATTTATTTACAAATGAAAGTCACCTTGCTTGGCATCAGTTTATAAGAACACAAAATACAAGCAAAGTAACAGTTAAAAATAACAATGGGGCAGGCACAGGCAGTTCGGTGGTAGAATTCTCACCTGCCATGGGGGACAACCGGGTTCAATTCCTAGCCCATGTATTCAAAAAAAAATTCAACAAAATATTGCTGCAATATTGGGATATTCACATGGAAAAGAATGAAATGTAACCCCACAGCACAGCAGACAAATAAATAAACAAAAAATAACAATAACAGCTAACACTTACCATGTGTTTCACTAAATCATTAGGTCTCTTAACAACCCTTTGCAGTTAAGTATCCATCCCCAATTTATAGGTGAGAGAATTGAGCCATGGAGAAATAAAGTAACATGCTCAAGGTCACATAGCTTGTAAGTAGAATCAGAGAGCAGTTGTGTGACTCCAGAGTCCTTACTCTTAATTCAATAACATACCACCGCCTGCTGCTGACACTGCAACTATTCAAAGACGGAAGCAAGTAGCTTTAATGGTGAACAAAAACCAGACTCTATGGAGTTAAGTGATAGAGCACACAAGCAGACATTGTGAATGCATGTAAGATGATGGACACCAAAATCCAAGGGATTAAGGGGGCGAGAATACCAGGTGCAGAAGAACTTCAAAGAACAGGTAAGCTGAGACGCACTGGTGAGATGTCAAATCCTGACATTCCTCCCATCAGCTTCCAAATGGGACAAGGGTACAATGGCCCTGAGGTTACAGGCAGAGAGATAAGCTGACAGCAGAAATGACTTCAGAATAAAAATGAGGCCAGATAAATATGAGCATCCATAGTGCATGAGGCACCAAGTATGATTCAAAATGGTTTACAGACTCGGGACTCCTGCAACTAGTAAAGCTTACATCTCAAATAAAACAAGATGATGCATTCATTCATTCAATATAATTATTATTGTCTTTGGGCCAGGTATACTATACTAGTTCTTCAGGACTCAAAGGTAAAATATGAAGATGGTGCACCCTGAATAAGCTTCACATGCCCTAGGGGAGGCAACAAACCAACCAAGAATTTTGGTGCAAGGAAAATAGCCTGTAGGAGTTCTCCATGAGGTCCTTGGGGCATCTAACTCATATTGGCGAGGGTAGGGCTAGAAGGTGGCCTCCAGGAAGTTCCTAGAAAGAAGTGTCTGTTTAGCTGCAACTTGAAGACTGTAGGCCTCATTCTATAGAAAATGTTACAGAAGAAGGAGAAATTAAGCTGTATCATGAAAATCTGAGTAGAATTGGAAAGAAAGAAGGAAAGGGAAGGATGAGTCTGGAACCACTGCAGGCAGAAAGGCCAGCTAAGGACTGGACTATAAACTTTGTACTGCCCAGTCCCAGGGCTGAGCTGAAAATGCGAATGCCCAATGTCCCAGTGCACCACTGGGGATAGTACACTTCCATTCCTGTCAGTGAGAAGCTTTCAAACAATAAAACCACAAATTTCTAGGGAAAAAATACTTCTAAAAAATCTGTAAGCCCTTGGTGGGTTCATGATTTATGGCAACCAGTGATGACACACTGGATCTTTTTGCAACCAAACATACTTTTTCTTGAAAAACTCAATTCATTCAATGATGGCACAAACAATGACAGTAAAATGCATTCACAGAGTAGCAAAAATGAAGAACAGTATAAATGGGAGGGAGGAGAAAAATGATTAGAGGTCAAGAGAATGGAAGCAGCAGTGCAAAAGGCACAGGACAGGTCCAAGTGGAAGATGGTGAACTTATAAGAATTAGCAGATATGGCCAGGAGATCCTGAAAGTTGTACTAATAAATATATATCAACATGCTTGCTGAAGAAATCTATGAGCCCCTAAATGATAACAGGGGGAGAGGACTTTAAAAATCATCTGTCCACACAGTTGGTGATGTTAACAGAGGCCAAGTGAGATCTATAAAGTAGATGGCAGAATTAGACAGTGACATAAAAAAGACATGTAAAAAGTGAACCATCTCTTTCCTCCCAAACCGCCCCCCACACACACACTCCGTACATCATCTGGGCATCCCCACCTAACCAGGCACCCAGCACAGAAACCTGAGGGCCATCCATACCTCCCTATCCCTTACTATTTTAAAAAAATTTTAGAAAAGATTTAGGTTTTCAGAGAAACCATACAGAAAGTAAACAGTTCTAATATATATATACCCCCATCCTTGCTCCCAGCCCCTGAGACAGACAGACACACACACACACACACACACACACACACACAGCACTGTCTCCCTTACTAATTAACTGTTAATGCGCCTCAGAATCACAGGGGAAACTTGTTAAGTGTTCAGATCCTGTGGCCTAGTCGAGGAGATCTTAACTCAGTGAGTCTGGGCGGAGCTCAGGAATCTGTCTCTTTAAGGACCCCCTACACAATTCTGCTGAAGGGCTCACACTTGGAGAAACCTGTCCTGAGTCCAGTCTCTCTGCACATTCTGTGTCCTGAAAGTCTCTTAAATTCATCCCTTCTTCCCCCAACCCGTCTTAATTGTAATCTTCATTTCCCTCTTAGACTAACATTATCATTTTCTAACCAGTATTTCTCTGCCTAACTCCCCCTCTGCAAGCCATCCTACACACAAAGCTTTCTAAACCACAAAGGTTCCCCACTGCTCCTGTGGGATCAGCAATGGCCCCTGACAGGTCTCATCCCTCTGCGCTAAGCTTGCGTGGCTGACAGAAAAGGAAAGATGAGTGAGAGTCTGGGGTAAGCACTGCTAAAGCCCGTCCCCTTACGGGTCTGGCAGAAAGAGATGCAAAATCCTACTCTGAAGGTACTGATGGTGACCTAAACCACCAGGCTTTATAAAAGATTCCACCAGCAATCTCCATCCACTATTCTTCTCTAGCTATAAATATCCACACAGTTTTGGCAAGAACTTAAAATCAGCAAGACCCTCCATCTTAAGTGGTGTTAGAATTGAAGTCTTTTTATCCAATGGATAAAGTCATCTTTTAACAAATGATTTGAGGTATCATGGAAACAGAACACAGATACACATACTACCTTTGTCAAATTTACACTTCCCTCAGGATATGGGACAACGAACATGCAAAATTCAAACTTTATGCTTGCTAAGTTGTTATATCAGAAAAGTTGAAAAGTCAGATATAAAAAGTGCATGGAGCTTAACATGTTGCGTTGCTTTCGTGTGTACAAACTGGCGATGCGGGCCAGACATAGAGCTCTATCGAAAGGGGGGGGCGGGGGGAGTTCCTCTAGCACTGAGCACAGCTCCCTAGTGCAACCCTGAAAACCCACATTGCATTTAAAACAGCAAGGAAAGATAAGGGGTAAAATAAATCGGGTAGATTGAAATACTAGTGGTCAGTGAGAGGGAGGGGTAAGGGGTATGGGATATATGGTTTTTTCCTTTTGTCTTTTCATTTCTTTTTCTGGACTGATGCAAATGTTCTAAAAATGATCATGGTGATGAATACACAACTACGTGATAACATTGTAAGCCACTGATTTTATACCACATATGGAATGTATGTGCATGAAGACTTGTCAATAAAAATATTTTAAGAAAAAGGCCAGGAAGGGCACTACCAGGGTGGAAGCAGGAGAGAATAGGTCGTTTGTCCTGGAGACCAGCTGAGGGTAATACCAACCCTAAATCCTACCGTCAAACAACAAACAGATCCTACAAAGAAAGTTAGCTTTGGATTTCTTTCCAAATGTATATGATTATGGTTGTTATAAAACAAATCTTACATTTATCATCAGACAGAAAATGATGAAAAGTACTATAAGCCTCACCAGTGTTTCGAATAGATGAGGATGGTTTGCCTGCTGGTACTGACCACGCATGCTAACAGGACGCAGGGTACTTGCACTGCCCCTCTCCCTCAGCTCCTCTCCAGAGACCTACTGACCTCCATTCAGGGACTCCCCAGGTCCTCTCCATCTGTAATGATGCTGGCAACAACCTGCCTATTAAATGGCTTTCAAGAACCAAAATCCCAAGGGCCGGGTTCCTAACACATGTGTTTCTATAAATTCTAGAAAATCTGCCTGTTGTTAACAGCCCTGCAGTCATTGGTTATTTTAGCCTTCTATTTCCATGGATCTGAAGGATGGTAATAGGGGATAACTTTCATAGGTCACAGAATGAAAGGAACTGAGAAAAAGAAGGCCAGCGAAGGGGAAAGGGCAAGAGAAAGGAAAGGCTTAACTGAGAGTAAGCCAAGGGGTCAGGTCAACCGAGCCCACGTGCATTCTGGGCGGGCTCTCCCAGGCTTCGTCACTGCAAGGTCGGGAGAGGAAAAGCTGCTCCCTTTACTCACAGGCCTGCAGCTCCACATGTTGGAGTCCAACTACGTCCTGCCCCCTTAGATTCCCAGCCTTTAACTTGCAATTTAGAAAAGTAAAAAGCCTGTGGAACAGCTGCAAGGAGCTGTGTTTGGAGCCCAGCAGGCAATAGCTGAGAATGGCAGTCAGTCTTCATTTTGGTATGTACAGTGAAGAATCTAAGTGTTTCGTCACAACATGCCAGAGATTTCCCTTTCTTTTTAGCTTTACTTTCTTTTATAAATTTCATCTTATTTTGTTATCGCAAATACACCCCAAATGTCAACATCCAGAAGTTTACAATCCACGGGCAAGGATTTAATACTCAGTCTGTTGCAAATGAAAATACAATTATGCCTCTGTCCAAAAGTTCAACTTTCTTTGTTTCCTTCAACCAGTTCTCCTGATTTCCTGTAGCTGACTGGCTCCAGCACAAGAGTGAAGTAATTTCTTTCCTCTGTGATTTATTTTCTGCCTGATGATAAGCAAAAATACTATAAAGTAAGGGGGGGCAGTATGACTCACAACAAATACTTCTCAAATACACAACTCAGAGAGACAGAAAGAGGTAAAACTGAGGATTGTGTATCAAGAGATTTAGAAAGACTAAAATTGCATATTCACTCATTTCTGTGTCAGAATAATAAAGCCATGTGTCAGGAGCATAACACTATAATCTAACTTTACATGTACACCTCCTTTAATCCTTGGAACAACTTTGCATGGGGGGAATTAGCACATTTTATAGATGAAAAAAAACTAATGTTTACAGAGTTCAAGGAACCTGGCAAAGGATGTGTGGCTCATAAAATGGCAAAAGTAAGATACAGTGCAGAACTGACTCCAAAAAACACTATTCCAGGCCTCTTCCCTGGGTTTTATAATCTAGGGAAAAGCCTCGAAAAGCCTGTTGCTTGCAAATTGCACTAGATAACTATATCCTATCATCTAGGGTTTAAACAAATTCTTTCTGTTATAATCCTACTTTAAATCGCTTCTAAATGCTTTCGTCTCCCCATATTAGTAAGTAAAATATGGGAAATGCAATTGCATCTCATGGCCACTAAATTTCAAAAGTTGACAGAGCTTACTTTCTTTCCCAGTAGAAAATCCAGGTCCATATTTGTGGCCCATTCACGGGATGGAATTGCTTTCAGCAATTGCTTTATTCCTAATCCAATCTATGTCCTCACTCTTCTCTCTCCCTGCCCTCTCTTTTTTCTCAGCTAAACCTAATGTGAATTTTGTATTTTATGCTTCCTTAATCTTTTGGGGGAAAAGGTATTGTAGACATAAGTCCAAAGAGTAAATAAAAATATACATGCATGTTCTGAAAATTTTAGGAAAGTGGGGTAATATGTGCTAACTCCAAAGCTTCACCATGAAGGTGGATTAAAAAAAAAAAAAAGAAAGCTTGTAAGTCTCTACTAAACACTGTTCTTGTAATTTTCCTATCTTAAAACTCAACCAAGCTCTAGAGGGGAAAAAAAAAAGAACTGGTGGAAGATTTTAGTTATTTGAAGTTCTAGCTCCTTTTTTTTTTTTTAAACTGGGTTGGGATTGTATACAGAAGGCAAACACTTACAAATGAGGATAACCCATGTGCCAACTGGCTACAGAGAACTTGCTTGAGTAACTGAACATCTTAGTGGATATCTCAAAACTGAATTTACTCTAAGTGCTACAAAATGCATATTCCTTTATTACCAGCTCTGTATTTATTTATGATCTCCATCCATTAAAATGTCTGAAAATGGTTGATATTAAGTTCTAATCAAGCCTTTTATGCAACATGGGTCCAACTACAACCCAAATTCTAGCTCTCATTTGGAAGAGACGATCTATAAGGAAAAAAGTTTTCATTTAAAGATTAAAAGCAAAAGACATTATTGGCGATGAAGAAAATAATGTGTCATCATTTTAGGTTAAAATACTATCTTTTTAAATTTTATGTTTAGAATTAACTTTTAAGAAGAGTTCAACAACTCTTTTAATTTCATTGTTATCTTATGGAAAACATATGAGCCTTGGCAGAAGTGAGAAGAACAAAGAAAAGAGCCCCGGAGAGAATGTGGGGACCTCTGCAAAGGCTGACACAGCACACTGACATGGCTTATCATTCTGTGATGCCCAATCACCTGGGCACTCAGAAACACACAATTATAGCGCTAAAAGAAGAAGCTTCTCGTGATGCTATTTCTTTTAAATCACCTCCACCATCATGGTCTACCAGATTTCCTTCCTACTTTGTAGTATATCAGATGGACATATAACAGAGCAGTACAGTTAGATATTTTCCTGTTTTTTGTTACCATGGCTCAAGATTCTTAAATAAGTGAATCTAAAAATATAACATTTGAGCTCTTTATTTACTAAATACTCAAATGAAATGAAAAACATTAATAAATTTTAGGCAGGGATAGCTCATATGTACTTCTTTTTAAACACCAGACAAAACAAATATTATTGTTACTTTCCCCCAAGCTTCCTTAGTTGTTACAATTAGATTCCTGCAGGCCTAAAGAAAGGGCCCAATGGGCCATCACTGCATGTATTAATGGAACAAAGCCAAAAAGAAAATTTTATGAGTTAAACAGATGTTCCAGTTTTGACAGCAGTTTGAACAGAGATACGTAAAATTGTGAAATAAACCGCAAGTGAATACTATTTCCTTAGAGCCTCCTTATACCAAATTATAAAGCAAAAAGAATCTAAGTGCTAGGTGAAATAACAGTAACAATAATAAGTGTTTATTATTATTATTATTTCCTTTAGTGTTTACTAAGTGACAGGAACTGTGATAAGTATTTCACATTAAGTATTTCATTTAATCCTCATAACGACGCTATGAAAAACATACAGTTATTATTGATATTTTACAAATGAGGACACTAAGAATCAGACAAATTAAGTAAATTTGTCTGCAAAGTAACAACAGTTGGAGAGTGGGGGCACAGGATTCAAACGTGGGCAGTGTGAATTCAGAATTAGTGTTTTTTCTTTTAACCACACTAGAGCACAGCACAAAAGAGCCTTCAAGGAATGGCAGTCTGTCTTCATTTTGGTATGTACAGTGATGAATCTGAGTGTTTCATCACACTATTGAAACTTCTTTTTAAATGAACCTTACACTCAATTCTGAGCAGAGGAGATACACCTAGCTTAGGTTTCAAATACCCACTGCTTGCCCTCCTTACCCTGCTTGCAAATTATAGAAGTACTGGGCTTTTTCTTCATCTTTGAATCTCCAGCACCCCAGCACAGTGCATGACACACAATAGATACTCAAAAAATGTCTCTTGACTGAGTGAAAAAAATGAATGAATATAATTTAGCCGCTGGTTTTCCAAGAGTAGAAATGCTCATTAAGGAAAATGGTACATGTATTCAGTTCGAAAAAGCCTTTTTAGCAAAATTAAAAAATTCCCTCAATATCAATTGTAGATCAGTTTTGCAAACAAGAATTACACTTTATTTTTCTGAAATCAATTATAGGTAAATTATATCCTAACGCAATGATGACACACCCACAATATACTTCTTTGCATCTAGTAGGGATATGATTTAGTTGAGCAATTTAAACAGAGGAGCTGGACTGTTAGAATATTTAATAGCATTTTAAGTTGTCTGAAAGTAACTATGTTTAAATCCCACTATTAAGTACATATTCCAAAGAATTGAAAGCAGGGATCTGAACAGATATTTTCATACTGACATTCCTAGTGGCATTATTCACAATTGCCAAAAGATGGAAGCAGCCCAAGTGTCCATCAACCAATGAACAGATAAACATACTGTGGTATATACAAACAATGGAATATCATTCAGCAGTAAAAAGAATGAACTTCTCCCTAAGTTAAACCATGGACTTTAAATAATAATACAATTATAAAAATGTGCTATCATCACTTGTACCAAATGTTCTATAACAACACAAGGTGGTAGGATGGGGTGGTGTATGGAAATCCTGAATTTTATGCATGATTATACAACTTCTCTAATAAAGAAAACAAAAAAGGAATGAAGCCCTGATTCATGTGACAAAATGGGTGAACGTTGAAAGACACCACTGAGTAAAATAAGTCAGATACAGAAGGACAAATATTGTATGATCTCACTGATATGAAATAATCAGTAAAAGCAAATTCGTAGAGTCAGAATCTAGAATATAGGCAACAAGGAGCTGAGTTGAGAATAGGGAAAGGAGAGTTAATGCTTAAATTGCACAGAATTTCTATTCGGGTTGACTGTAAAGTTTTGGTATGGATGGTAGTAATTGTACATGACACTGTGAATCTAATTAACAGCACTGAAATATATATGTGAATGTGGTTAATAGGGGAAATTCTAGGTGGTAAGTATGCTACTAGAATAAAGATTAAAAGATTTTTTATTTAAAAGGTAATTACATTCAACCACAAATCAAAGTGAAAATTAGTCTAGTAATTGGATGTGGAATTTTGGGGAAGTTAAAATTTCCATAAAATCATTTTAAAGAATTACCAAACAACAGTATCTATCAAGACAAAATATTCATATAGCTCAATTTTTTATGTCAAGATCACTTCTGGAACCAGAAACTAGATTTACTTTTACACCTAGTTTAAAAGTAAATCCTCAATTTATGATCTTTAGCTTTCTGGAGGCAGAAAGAAAGAATTTAAATGCTTAGCTCTATTAAGTCATTTAAAAAAGAAGGTCACTGGATAATGGCAGTGAGTTATACCTATTTTTACCAATACTATCATCAGTAAAGTAGTGCTGTAATAAATTTCTACAAGTTTCCAATAGTCAGTAAATCTGAACATGTAGCAACTATGCCAAAACTATCATTTTAATTTGAAGTTATTTTCCTTTTTTTAGATGAAAGGGGTCTACTCTCTAACAGCAGCATTCATCCTAGTTGTATTTATATGCCTGAATGCTTTACACTATAATAATAAAACTGCATCAGTCCTTGCAAATCTCTTACCATTATTATATTTATATGAATAAATCATCAAAATGGTACACTTCTTAGTTGGCTACTCTTTTGCGAGATGAAATAGATGACTTTAACTGTAACTATCTCTCTAGAATATTTTTATCAATATCTTAATCTGCCCAAATCCCCATATTTATCTAAAACAAAAGAACTTTAAAAAAAAGTCCTTACAGACAACAAAGGAGTTTTTTTCTAAATAATGTTAACGTGGTTGCCATTTAACTAACTGAGTCCACAGTATCAAGTGAATTATTGTAATATTTGATAATTTAGTCTAATAGTTCAAATATCACATAAATTTCCTTATATTTTTTATTTTCTTCCTTGGTGCGAGGAATAGAATAGAATCAGTTAGTTTGGGCCAAAATCAAAAACGACTGCTTACATAGCTAAGCATTGAAACAAACCAAATAAAAAGGTTCTTTTCAACATAAAATATTATAACCTACAAAATGACTCTGTATTCCTAACAAATAATAAGCTTAAAAAAAATCACCTATGATATGGATTTAATGGTAATTTTTCCATTCTTTTCATTTTCTTTCGGTTCTTTTTCATTAAAGAATTCTAGAAAATCTTTCAAACTCTATAAGCACACAGCCATATTGGCAGAAACTTACTGGGAAACTTGCCTGCCACCACTTTTCATCCCTGTGACAGCTATAAGACATAATTCCTCACAGCACTAAAGGCACCCATTGATTATCCAAGCATTAAAAAATGAGTCTCTCCAGTCCTTTCAAGTCACATTTTTTTCATTATCAAATAGTTTGCAATTTTTTTTTTAGTGCAACTGAACCACAAATGTGCATTAAAGCATATTTTAAATGAAAGCATTTTAGGTGAAAGTTTAGCCAATTCACTGCATATCTTTTTTTGGAAGCAGGTGGAGCTATCAGTATAAACAAGTAAAATAAATTTAAGGTAATTCCAAACAGGACAGGAAGTTTATTCTCAAATCTTAAACTTCTGAAAGTAAGTTATTACATTATCAGAACTCCACACACAAATACCCTACAATATTGGTTTTTCCACAAGTCTGGGCAATTCGCTCGCTCACGGAGAGGATCTTGTGCATAAATTGCCTACCACATTGACTTTTAGCTCCTCAATGTCATAAAATGGAAATAAGCCCTAATTGGCTGAAATCTCTTGCTGGCAAAAGGTTTCAGCTACTTTAGGATCAAACAAAACCTAACATTAGAAGATGGTAAGATACACTTATTAAAGGGGGAAAGAGTGCTCAACAATCCAGATGATGCTTTTTACCAAATTCAGCAAATTACTTTTTCCTTGGTTAGGATGTATCTAAATATTTTCCTTCTAACTATAAACATGGAAGTAACTAGGTCTTCTGAAACTCCGGACCACGCATAAGCCACAGGCAATTGAAAGAACAAGGACCTTTCCTCACAACCCCACAGAAACAAGTATCTGAAAAAAATCTGCCCTGTGAGAGTTCATCTGAATATGGGTTCGCTTCTTTAAACTGTCGACTTAAATACAGTAAGAAGAAAAAGACAAAAATCTACCAACTAGGCTGCGCTGCCATCCTCTCCATGTAGTCTTTCGCCATGTCTCGAGCTTCGATGTTGTCAGGATAGAGCACACAGAACATTGCCAAGGCGCCCAGGTTGTTCCCGTAGATTTCGTTCCAGCGGGCGCTGTATTCTTTGGGATCCCAGGGAGGCAGGTACTCCAAGGGGCTGGACAGCATGGTGTGCACAGCCTCAGTGAGGCGGCTGGCGATGTGCTCGTGGCTGCCGGCAGCTTGGAGCTGGAGCTCGGCCACCTCCGCCTTGGAGAAGTACAGCATCGGGTGGCTGTCATAGTTGGCATTGGTGAAGGGAATCATGGCTTCCGGGTTCTCCTTGGTGACGTAGGCTGACACAAGGCAAAAGAGACATATGAAAAACACACTGGGAGCCCCCCGTGTGTGAGTCCTCATTGTGGCATCAGATCTCCAAATCTCCAAGGCAGCCAAACCATCTTCGAAAGATCC
>PVIY010044403.1:0-19723 GCA_004026745.1 Myrmecophaga tridactyla
GCCTATGGGGGAGGGGCGCCGGCCGCCGCGGCTTTGGGGAACTCACAGATCTGGCGAGTCACTCTTATGATTTTTAAAATTTCTTCAGGGAACATAGTAATAATGACTATGCTCTTCTCATTTCTGATTTTATTTGCATCCTCTCTCTTTTTCTCTTTGTCAGCTTAGCTAAGGGTCTGTGCTAATGTCCCAGTTAAAGCAAGTCTATAGAAATGTCCAGTCTAAGGCATCCAGGGAAAGATACCTTGATTCAAGAAGGCCAATGAAGTTCAGGGTTTCTCTCTCAAGTGGAAGGCACATGGTGAACACAGTCAGAGTTTCTCTCTCATCTAGAAGGGCACATGGCGAACACAGCATCATCTGCTAGCTTCTTCTCCTGGCTTCCTGTTTCATGAAGCTCCCCAGGAGGCATTTTCCTTCTTCATCTCTAAAGGTTGCTGGCTGGTGGACTCTGCTTCTCATGGCTATGTCATTCTGCTCTGCTGTCTTTAAATCTCCGTCATTCTCTGTTTTAGTTTGCTAGCTGCCAGAATACAATATACCAGAAACAGAATGGCTTTTAAAAAGAGTTGCTAGTTTACAGTTCTAAGGCTGAGAAAATGTCACAATTAAAATGAGTCTATAGAAATGTCCAATCAAAGGCATCCAGGGAAAGATACCTTGGTTCAGTAAGGCTGATGAAGTTCAGGGTTTCTCTCTCATGTGAGAAGGCACGTGGTGAACACAGTCATGATTTCTCCCTCAGCTGGAAGGGCACATGGCGAACACAGCATCATCTGCTATTTTTCTCTCCTGGCTTCCTGTTTCTTGAAGCTCCCCGGGGGCATTTTCCTTCTTTATCTCCAAAACGCTGGCTGATGGACTCTGCTTCGTGGTGCTGCAGCATTCTCTGCTTTCTCTGAATCTCCTCCTTCTCCAAAATGTTTCCTCTTTTATAGGACTCCAGAAACTTATCAAGACCTACCCAAATGGGTGGAGACATGTCGTCACCTAATCCAGTTTAACAACCACTCTTGATTAAATCACATCTCCAGGGAGATGATCTGATTACAGTTTCAAACATACAGTATTGAATAGGGATTATTCTACCTTTATGAAATGGGATTTTGATTAAAACTTGGCTTTTCTAGGGTCCATACATCCTTTCAAACCAGCACAAGGTCCATCAATTTTATTGATTTCCTCAACAAACCAACTTTTGGTTTTATTGATTCTCTTCATTGTATTTTTGTTCTCCACTTCATTTATTTCTGCTTTAATCTTTGTTATTTCTCTTCTTCTACTTGGTTTCATGTTAGTTTGCTGTTCTTTCTCTAGTTCCTCATGGTGGGCAGCTAAATTCTCAATTTTTATTCTTTCTTCTTTTTAAATATAGCATTTAGGGCAATAAATTTCCTTCTCAGCACAGCCTTTGCTGCATCCCATGAATTTTGATGTATCATATTTTCATTTTCATCTGTCTCCAGATATTTACTGATTTCTCTTGCAATTTCTTCTTTGACCCACTGATGGTTTAAGAGTATGTTATTTAACCACTATATATTTGGGAAAGTTCTGGTTCTTTTGTGGTTATTGATTTCTAGCCTTCATTTCATTGTGGTCAAAGAAAGTGTTTTGAATAATTTAAATCTGTTTAAATTTATAAAGACCTATTTTGTGTCCCAGCATATGATCTATCCTAGAGAATGTTCTGTGAAAAAGCACTAAAGAAAGATATATAACCTGGTGCTTTGGGCTATACTGATCTATATATATCTATTAG
Organism: Myrmecophaga tridactyla; assembly: GCA_004026745.1. NCBI lineage: Eukaryota > Metazoa > Chordata > Mammalia > Pilosa > Myrmecophagidae > Myrmecophaga > Myrmecophaga tridactyla. Next base: position 1,763 of record PVIY010044403.1, read on the forward strand.
GTCTAACTCATTGATCACATTGCTCAGGTTCTTTATTTCCTTATTGGTCCTTTGTCTGTTTCATCTATCTGTAGAAAGGTAGTGTATTGAATGATCTCACTATTATCATAGAAATGTCTATTGTTCTCTTCAGTTTTGCCAGTATTTGCCTCATGTACTTTGGAGCTCCTTGTTTGGGAGCATAAACATTTATGATTGTTATTTCTTCTTGGTGAATTGTCTCTTTTATTAATATGTAGTGTCCTTCTGAGTCCTTATGATGTTTTTGCATTTAAAATCTTTTTTGTCTGATATTTGTATAGCTACTCCTGCTTTCCTTTGGTTACAGCTTGAGTGTAGTATCTTTTCCCAACATTTCACTTTCAATCTATTTGTATCCTTGGGTCTAAGATGAGTCTCTTATAGGCAGCATATAGATGCACCATATTTTTAAATCCATTCTTCCAATCGGTGTCATTTAACTGGTGAATTTAGTCTGTTAACATTCAGAACTATTACCGTAAAGGCAATTTTTAATCCACCCTTTTATCCTTTGGTTTTTATTTGTCAGATCTTTATATTATTTTCCTTCTTTCTCTTTTTATCCTTTAAGTTACCCTTATTGGTACTCTTCAATTCTGTGCCCTCCTGTAGACCTCCCTCTCCTGTCTTTTTTTTTTTTTTTCTTTTTTAATTGGCAGAAATTCCTTTTGAGTTTCTTATAGGGCAGGTATCTTGTTGATAAATTCTCTCAGCCTTTGTTTGTCTGAGAAGATTTTATACTCCCTCAGTTTTGAAGTTCAACTTGGCCAGATAAAGAATTCTTAGCTGGAAGTCTTTCTCATTCAGGATCTTAAATATGCCATACCACTGCCTTCTTGCCTCCACTGGATCTGCTGAGTAGTCCAAACTTAATCTTATGTGGTTTCCCTTGTATGTAGTGGATTCCTTTTCTCTTGCTGCTTTCAGGACTTTCTACTCTACCTTAACATTTGACAGTTTGATTAGTATGTGTCATGGAGCATGTCCATTTGGATTTATTATATTTGGAGTTCATTGGGTTTCTTTGATTTGCACATTTATGCCTTTTATAAGATTTTGGAAATTCCCCCATTATCTCCTCAACTGAACTTCATAGCCCTTTACTTTTCTCTTCTTCTTCTGGGACACCAAAGATTCTTTTATCTGTGCTCTTTATATTGTCCATTGTTTCCCTGAAATCCTGTTCCATTTTTCCCATCTTGCCATTTGTTCTTTTGTGCATTTGAATTCAATTGTCCTGTCTTTAGGCTCTGTCATTCTTTCTTCTGCCTCTTTAAATCTGCTGTCGTGTGTCTCTAGTGTACTTTTATTTAGTCTACAGTATTTTCGTTCTCTGTGAGATCCACCATTTTTCTATTTATTCTTTTGAATAATTTTCATACTTCTGCAGTGTCTTATTGATATTCTTTGTGTCATTATGAATGTCCTTGATTAGTTGTTCCAAATTCTGTGTCCCTTCTGATATTTTAATTTGGTCATTTAGCTGGGCCATATCTGCCTGAATTTTCACATGTTTTCTGATTTTCTGTTGTATCTAGGGCATTTGTTTATCTTGATGAGATTATTTTGCATTTTAATTTCCTTGACTCATCTAAAGTTTAGTATTTGCTTGGGTTTGCCTTGAAATTCCCCCTTTGCACTTGGTTGTCAGTAATTACTTGTCAAACCAAGGCCCAGATCTCATGAAGTGGATGCAGTTCTACATGAAACTTCCCAGCAGATGGTACTCTTGAGCTGCCTGTCGCCTCAACCTCACCTCTCTCCAAATTTGGTAGCTGTTGAGCAAGATGGCATGGGGTGGGGTGGCATGGCTATTCTTGGCTCCTGGCATGGCTGCTATTCTCTGCCCCTGGCAGTGTGGCTATTCTCCACGCCTGTTTCAGGAGAGCCATTCTCATACCCAGTGGTGTGGCTATTCATGCTGCCCAGCAGAGGAGCTAGTCTTGGTGGGCAAAGCAGTGCTTCTCATTCCCTTGGAAGCTAGCCTTCCATGCCCATGGGGGAGGGATGCCAGCCTCTGTGGCTTGGGAAACTTGCATTTCTATGTGGGATCTTGGCCATTTCGCCATTCCAGACTGGTGTAGGATGTGTGTCTGGTCACTGAGGGCCTCCAAACTGTTGTTCCCTACGGTTTCTAGTTATTTACTTGCTGCCTTAGAGGCTTAACTAGATTCTGCTCCTCATTTTGCTGCTATCTTTTCCCACTGTTCTTCATCTTCAACTTTTTGATTTCTTGCTACATTTAATTCCTTGATTCAACAGGAATTAACTTTGATGGAAAAATTGAGGTAAAGCTCTAGCTTTATTTGGCCATATTAGTCAGTGGCTTCAATGTATTTTATTGGATAATCTATCTTTCCCCCAGTGGTTTGAAATGCTACTTTTATCATGAACTAAATTTGCACATGAGTTTGGCACTCTCTATTTCATTCCAAAGATCTAGTAATTCTCATGGTAAAACTTAATATTCATGTATCATCACACTGTGTTCTATTACCTGGAAGTCAATTTCTTCCTTTTTTTTCAGTAATTTCCCTACTATTTTCATACATTTATTGATAAAGGGTTGCTTTATCAAATTCTAAAATAATTGAGCAAAAGAAAATTAAAAAAAGAAAAAAGAAATCTTGTTGATATTTGAAATTATGGAACTGGACTGCATCAACCTTTTGGTTAATTTAAGAACTGATTGACCAGTTTTCAAAAAGGAGTCTTTCTATGCAAAACACAGTAATTTTTTTTTTTTTTTTTTGCATGGGCAGGCACCGGGAATCCAACCTGGGTCTCGGCATGGCAGGCAAGAACTCTGCCTGCTGAACCACAGTGGCCTGCCCAAAAACACAGTAATTTTTTAAAATTATGTAAATCTTTTTTAATGTCAGAGATCTTTAATACATAATGTAATATTCATGAATGTTTACATAAGAAAGAACATTGCATTAAAGAATACAAAGTAAAAGTTGATGGCTTAACAATGCTTCCATAGAATTTATCACATCTTTCTCTGAATTTGGGAAATCATATAGATGGAAATAAACAAGAGCAATTTGGGGGATTTAATCATGTCCCTCAGAAAGACATGTTCAAGTCCTAACCCCTGGTCCAATGGGTGTGAACTCTTTTGTAAATAGGACCTTTGAAGATTTTATTATTAGTTTAGGTGTGGACTCCTTTGGGAGTGGGGTATTTGAAGATCCTGTTTAGATGAAGCTAAGTTGAATCAGGGTGGACCTTAATTCATAGGACTGAAGGCCTCAAGCTGAGGGAGTGGACACAGTCACTCTGGAGGTGCCAGTATACAGGAGAAGCCAGAGAACGTGGCAGATTGGCATGTGACAGAGGCAGAGATGCAAGCCTGTGGAGACCTTCATTTGATACTGCTAGCCTCCAAAACGGAGAGACAATCAATCCCAGTAGGTTAAGGCAACCAGTTTTGTGTATTTGTCATAGCAATCCTGGCAAACTAAGACAGGTGTAGAGCAGGAAATTAACTCAAATACTTCGAAGATCAGGCTGTAATTGCGTGAGGGGGATAGGGGTGGAAGGGCTCATGGCAAACTGGAGTGTCATCACACAACCTCAGAAACTAAAGAAAAACATTTTCTTTAATTTTTAAATAAATAAATATTTCGCTGAGGATAAAAGCAGGTTTATTATAATTTTTCCTGAATTTGTAAATAACACATTTGTCATCTCAAAAATTGAGTATATGGAGATTTAAGGAAGAAATGGTAGCCACTCAAAATCTCACTACCCAAAGAAAATCACCAATAATATATTGGTGACCATCGTTTTGTATCTCTCTTCCTCTATTCATGCGTTCAAACATAAATATGGGATATCTAAATTTTTACCATACAAATATATTGACATATTTTTTTATACATATATTATTAGCTTTATATAAATGGTATATCACAGAGAGAATTTTTACATTTTCACACTTTTAAAATTTAGTATTGTGCATGTATGTGTGCTTTCTTCCTCTCTCCTCTACTACCTCTCCACAATCCTTTAATTAACTAATAACCTGATATATGGCCTCTTTCATGCTTGAACATTTTTATGTAATGTGTGTATGTATAGATTTATTGTTTATTTTTTAAAACTTACCTTACATTTTATATACTAGTCTGCATTCTTAAGAAATCTCTATTTATGTCTTGCTGAGCTCATTTATTTTAATGGCTGAGTAACATTCTATGATGTGGATGCATAGGGAAATAAAACTTCCTTGGGTTTCTCAGGCTCCTGTGAGAAAAAAAAGCCCTAGTGCCTTGAGACTCCTCCCATTATGAGAATTAGATTTGGAGTCTTCTGTCTAGTTAATTGGTGTAATTCAAAAGAATGAAAGTATAATAAAACTCATATTTCTTCCAAAGGCTATAACCTGGAATATGTCCCAGATTAAGTCCCAGGGAGCTGGGAAGAATGGAGTATCTATCTTCCTAAGTATTTACGTTTCAAGGAGGATGGGCCACAGAACTTGAAGACATTTCTAGGTCAGAAAAGCCGGGATATGTGGGGCTCTTTGGCTCCTAGATAGCTTTTATTTACCCCTTTCAGTAAAGGAGGGGGAAAGCTGTCTCCTTCCCCTTTATAATCAGGAAAAAAACATTTTTATCCCTCTTCCTTAACTATGGAGTGTCCTGCTACTAAGTGTAGAGCTTTTATCTTCTGGCTTTTATCATGTTGCCCCATGGGTAATGGCTAGCAAGGAGGGTAGTGACACACTTATTTATTTATGGGAGGGAATTTGTAAGACATCTGTCTCTGATTCAGATCACCGGTGTGCATTCAGGATAAAAGTAACAAAGATGAATATAAAAATCTCAACAGATGCCTGGCAATTTATTAACTCCTGCCCTTTTCATAGATAGTCAGATTGTTTACAAATTATAGCTACTACCCCACAAACAAAAAGACAACACATACATGTACACACACACAGACACACTCACATATATATGTGTGTATATGTGTGTAATATTTATATACATATATATAAATATACACACCATGTTTTTCCTATGCAAATTTCCCAGTAGGAGGAGGTTGTTTACTGGGTGAAAGAGTAGTATATTTTATTTTTGATAGATATTGTCAGTTTGTTTTTTAAAAGGGTTGTAAAAATTTGGTTTCTCAAGCACATCACAACATAGTTCTCCCCTGCTCAACCACCCTAATCAGTAGAAAGTGTTATCATTCTTTCCATATTTTAAAATTTTGCTGCTGTGTTGGATAAACATCATTGCTCATTGTTACCTTAATTTGCACTCCCTGACTGCTGGGGGGTGAGATTCAGAATCTTTTCATATAATTTTTTGCCTTTTGACCTTTCCTTTTTTTGTGAATTGTCTATTCATAGCTATTATCCATTTTCAATTGAGATGTCTGCCTTTACTCTAATTGGTTTTTCAGTTACAATTTTTCAGTTAATAATTGTAGATTATTAACTACAATTACATTGTAGTTAATAATCTTTTATCTGAAAATATTGTTCCCTAAATATCATGTCTATTGATCCAAGTATTTAAAAATATATTTAAATATGTTTACCTTCTCCTTTATTACATTTAGCTTGCTTCTCTGGTAAAAAGTCTCTTCTCAAACTTATATGATACATATAATTCCCTAATTTTTCTACTAATATTTTTGTTTTTATGCACTTAGGTCTTTAATCTAACTGACAGCTATTTTTGAATATCATGTGAATTAGCTTTCTCATTTGTTTTTCTTTAAGCTTGAGGGTCAATTTTACTACCTCAATTTCTTAAGTATTTAATTTTCAAATGATTAAATTTAGTACCATTATAATGTATATTAAATTCTCCTATGTTCTGAAACACTGCCCTATTCACCTATTTACCCATTTTTATCCCAATGACATAGTGACTATGGCTTTATAGGCAGTGATTCCTCCCCAGTTTCCTTTTTACAAATTTTCCTGTATGTTTTTGATCACTTATACTTCCATCTAAAATTTAAAAGAATTTAATGTAATTTTTATGTAATTCAGTTGTAAGGTTGAATTTACATTAAATTTAAAAGTGAATTTTGGGAGAATTAACCTTTTAATATTGTTTTCCTTTTAAGAACATGATCTAGAATATCATTTTTCTCATATTAATTATTTTGGTAAATTTTAATGATAACCAATATGTTTTCTCCCTTTTAAATTATATTTATTCCTAAGTATTTTACTGTTTTTTATTGCTACTGTAAACAGAATATATTTTTCCATATCCATTTTTACTTGATGATTACATGTATGCTCAATATAAAATATCACTAGCTTTTCTCTACAGGTGCAATCATCAACTATAAATAAAAATAGTAATTATCAGCACCGTGGAAATGTTTGGTTATTATTAAATACCATCTGCAAGCTATAAGAGTAAAATGAAGACCCAGTTTGCCAATTACCAATTCAGGGCATGCTGTGAAGTTAGAAGGCCTCCTCATCTGCATTTAAAAAGAAAGTCATTTTCTGCCAGAGGGAACACAGAAGAAATCCCAGCCCAGGATTTAATTGTGAGGGTAATCGAACTACAAAGTAGACAGAATGTGCAGCTCTGAACTTTCTCCTTTGTTGAAGTTGGAGCCCTGGAAGGGAAGAACTGGGACTCTGAGACTTGGAATGTGTTCTAGTTTGCTAGCTGCTGGAATGCAATACACCAAAACGGAATGGCTTTTAAAAGGGGTAATTTAATGAGCTGCTAGTTTACAGTTCTAAGGCCGAGAAAATGTCCCAATTAAAACAAGTCTATAGAAATGTCCAAACAAAGGCATCCAGGGAAAGATACCTTGGTTCAAGAAGGCCAGTGAAGTTCAGGGTTCCTCTCTCACCTGGAAGGGCACGTGGTGAACACGGCGTCATCTGCTAGCATCTTCCTTCCTGGCTTCCTGTTTCATGAAGCTCCCCAGGAGGTGTTTTCCTTCTTTGTGGTGCTGCTCTCTCTGAATCTCTCTGAATCTCATTCTCCAAAATATTTCCTCTTTTATAGGACTCCAATAAACCAATCAAGACCCACTGAAATGGGTGGAGACATGTCATCCCCTAATCCAGTTTAACAACCATTCTTAACTAAATCACATCACCAGGTAGATGATCTCATTACAGTTTCAAATATACAGTATTGACTAGGGATTATTCTACCTTTATGAAATGGGATTTATATTAAAACATGGCTTTTCTTAGGGGGCATACTTCCTTTCAAACCAGCACAGAATGTCTAGGTGGAAGTTTGTGAACCTGGAGCCCCTTGTTTACCTTGAGATTCTCTGAGCCTGTAAAAGTGGTCTCACCATGGCTCACTGTTTTCAGAAAAGGGATTATTCACCCAAAGTGCCTCAGGACCAAGCTAACATACTGTCAGGAAGGGATGGAAAATACTCAGTGATGGATTTGAAGCATGCTTGACTGGGGCAAGTGTGGATAGATACAAAGCTGGAAAAGGAAGAGTTTATTTATATAGGGACAATCTCCCATGATTCAAAACTTAACATTCTGGACAGGACATCTGGATCCAGTCTTACTCTGCTGCTGTTTATATGGCCCCTTAAAGCTTGAAAAATTATGTTGTACAGCAAGATTTCTAAACTTTATCACTTGACATTTTAGGCTGGATAATTCTTTGTTATAGGAGAATGTTCCATACATTATAGAACATTAGCCATATCCTTGACCTCTACTCTCTAGATACCAGTAGTATCTCCCCAATTGTGACAACTAAAAAATTTTCAAGAATTGCCAAATGTCTATTGTCCCAGCATTTCTCCTTTAGTTCACACATATTGCTTTGTAGAGAGTTCTTTATGACCAACTGACAGAGGATGAAAAACCTGGGTACAGAATGGATTTGCATTTAGAATATGTTCTAAATATTGGTGAGATTCAAAAGTAGACTATTTCCACATTATTGGGTGGTGCTGAAAACACCAGGGTAAATCCTCTCAGTGAGCAGAGATTTGAGAAATATATCTGGTTATTATATTTGTGTGGAGGGAGAAGTGGTTTGAAGAAGGGATATACATGGTCTCCCATATGTGAGAAAATGGCCTGGCTTGTTGATCAAGATCATGCAGTAAGCAAACTTAGAATACTGGAAACAGAGAGATCTGGGGCAGGGCACTGTGAATGGACCTAAGGAACAGGCACAGAGTGCATGGATCTTTGTGTCTCACGACAGTGCCCACCAAAAAGCTTCCACAACAGGAAGCCCTGCTCAACCAGGCAGATAAAATGACTCTTCATTTGAAGAAAGCCAGTTTCTCTCCTTGGCCACCATAACCTGAATGGCAAGGTTTCTCTCATGAAGGTTGATGTAGGTATTGCTGCTACCAAATAACTGATCTTTTAATAGCATCAGAGAATGATGCTGAACCTTTGGTTGTGGTACTAACCCTTGAGGAAACCGTCAGACACATGGTTGCTGGCTGATGACCTTGGAACATTGTCCATTTTGGAGAGGTCAGTGATTGCCTTACCTGTCTGCAGTGCTTTGGCCAGCACCACTAGCTGAGTTTCTTCAGAGGCATTCTGCATAATATCACCTTCTATCATGGGACTCACTTTACATAAAGGAGGTGGGAAAATGTGTACAAGACCATGAGATCCACTGCCTCATCATATACCAGATGATCCAGAAGCAGCTGAGTTGATGGATCATAGAACCAAATCTTAAAATTGTAGATATGGTGCCAGGGTGGTGATGACGCCCCACAGATTTCAGGGGCTGTCTTTCAAGGTATGGTCTGCTCTTTAGTGGCCATTACATGTTTCTATCTCCAAGACAGGTACAGTTCACAAGGCCAGGGGAAGTAGGAAGCAGGCATGCTCTCTCTTACCATTATTTCCAGTGACCCACTAGGGAACTTTTGCTTGTTTCCTGTCCACCTTAGGCTTTATTGAACTAGAGGTCCTGTTAGACTAGAGGTCTAACAGTGGACATGGTAGGGGTTCAACTAAGTTTAAAGTGATGGTTGCTGCTGGTGTGAATTTTGCCTCTTCATGTCTGTAGAACAGCAGCCAAAGAAAGGAGTTTCTATACCACTATGCCAACTAGGGTAATTGGTGCTAATTCATGAAAAGCAAGAGTTGGTGCCTCATAATGGGGGCATAGAGAAGTATGTCTGGAGCTTGGGAGTGTCACTGAGACATCTCTTGGCGTTTACACTTCCAATATTAAACATTGTTTTAGTTTGCTAAAGCTGCCAGAATGCAACACACTAGAGATGGGTCAGCTTTTAATAAGGGAATTTATTTAGTTACAAATTTATATTTCTTCAGAAGAAAGGCAGATAACTTTCATCTGAGGTTCTCTCTTACACGGGAAGGCACAGGGCAACATCTGCTGGCCTTCTCTCCTGGCTTCTGGGTTCCAGTGGCTTTCCCTGGGATGATTCCTTTCTGCATCTCCAAATGTCTAGACTGAGCAGTGAGTGCTGAGATGAGGTATACTAACCTGCTGATCTCTCTTCTGAACTTTCTCTTTTAAGAATTCCAGCTACTGAAATTAAACCTCACTCCTTGTGGAAGGCACTCCTCTTAGCCAACTGCAAGTGTAATCAGCCATAGATAAATTTCACATACTGATGATTTCAGTCCACAGCAACAGAACAATGGGGCTTCATCACCTGGTCAGGTTGACACCTGAACCGAACTATCGTGACCATAAATAGGCAATTGCAGAAATCAGAGCCTGAAAAAGGTGAGGTCACCAGGGATCTCAGGCGTTTAAGGAATAAAGGTCTGTGACGCTCTCCTACTGTAAAACCACCCAACATCTTCTGAAGTGTGGGCCATAGTGATGGGACATTGAAGGCACAATAGAGAAGAGAGATAATGAATATAAATTATGGTTTCATGACCAAGTGCAGCAGTAGGGGCTGTAGTCTGCCCCACTAACCCTCCTGTTGTAAGATTTTATTATTTTTATCTTTCTTAGAAATTGTGAGTGACCTTAAAGAAGTGAAAAGAGAGAGCACATTTAAGTTGAGACAGAGGAGGTTGGAGTGGTGCAATGAGAGGACTGTGGTGGACACTGGTAAGTGCCCAAATTTCCATTGTTCTCCTGACAATCTGTAATTGCTGGTATGTGACTGTATCTGCATCTGTGTTTTGAAGGCTTTTTCTGGAAGACTGTTCTTCCTATACGAGTGGCAGCTTGAAGTGCCTTGGAATTTATGTTCCTAAGGTATAACCCTCAACTAACAACTGACAGCAATATAAGAACCTACCTTTCTTAAACCCTCGAACACAAAAATTCTGAAGCTTTTGGAAATTTTCAGATTTGTGTGTTATGGGGTTTCCCGGTGTTTCTCAGTGGAATGAATATGCAGTTGCCCACTGTGGAGCTAGCTTAGTTCATATTCTCTTCCAAGGAAATGAACTTCAAAGAAATCCAAGAAAATGAACTAAAAGCTATAAGAATAAATGAGAAGGTTGGTAATGTGGTCACTATATATAACTGCACATGTATATGTACACACTTATACACACTCAAACCTTTAATGTATAAACATATTTGCACTTTATAAATCAATAAGAAAAAGATGAACATGTTAAAAGAGAAGAAGCAACAGCTATGAACAGGCAAATCACTTTCTCTCTCTCTCAAATACACACACATGCAAGCTCCACCTCAAGAACCGTACCCAACAACACTAATATAGAAAAACAAGGTAATGAGGAAAAATACTTCCCTCTCAGATTAGCAGAATTTAAATAGCAATGATAATAATTCCAATTGCTGACAAAGGTATGGGATAACTGGTACTCTTATACACACCTGGTAGGAAGATAAATTGGAAAAACATTTCTGGAAGGCAGTCTGGTGCTGTATCTATCAATTTTATGAAACCTCACCAGTTTATAGCCAAGACTTAACTCTGAAAGATGAAGAATAGCTCAAAGTCTCAAGTTAAATATACACAGCAGCATTATGCTTGTCTTCTATAAGTCTTTACCAAAGGATTCCCAACCATTTCACCAATTCTTAGAGTTACGTAGCCAAATGCTTTGTCCCATATATATCAGCCCCTGCTACACCACTGGAATGCCAACATTATGCCCCTTAATATCTGAAAGGGTGTGCAGGTGTAATCCACCCAAAAAGAAAACAACCTTTTCAATAGTTCTCTTGAACACCCAAGGAATCTAAAGGGTGGTGCAAAAAAGTCTTTATTTTTTGTCATTTTACTGATTTTCAGTTAATACAGAATATGTGCTGGGCAGGCAATTAGGGTTTACTTTTCCTTTGGTCTTCCTCCTGTACTCCTGAGGTCCACTTTTGGACATGGACAGTGCCTTGGTCGACAAAGCTCTTGATTCATTATGTCTTCTCACTTCTTAGATTTCAAAATGTCCTAGTCTTATGTCCCAGCCTGCATTCACAATTAAGTGGCGACAAATGAATCCCTTTTATTCTTACAATGCCTTTAAGGAGTAAGAGTGGAAATCTCCTCTGGATCACAGACAAGACTTAATGGTCCTATTTCAGGTAATAGGTTATAGGATGGAATGGAGACAATGGGGTAACGGCTGATGGGGAAGCTTCACAGATCTTCCTTTCTCTTTAAGGGCCACTTCTCAGCTGGTTTGACCTCTCTATCCTCATTATCTTTTCCTCTTTACAACAGGCCCTAGGGACCTAGCTGCTTTCTTATTTAAAGATGTCATCATAGACTTTATAACTTCAAGCTTGGTTTCCCTCTCAAAATGTGCTAGAGAATGAGATGCAGCCTTCACAGTTTCCTTTTGCCTGGGCAGAAAAATAGAACACTGCTATACTAATACAGAGAATCAGGTGGGCACAATAATCACAAACATAGGGAGCTTAATTTGTTCTTTGTATTATGCTTTCTGTGTATTGTTCCTGATTACCTTTTGAGATGGTAACTGAAAAGCCTTTTTGGATTTCTCTAATTTTATTTTTGAACTTGAAACTCTCCAGTTCCTCTTTGCTTCTGATGCTTTCTTTGTACTTTGGGGGAAAGGCTTTTTCCTAGAAGAGGTTAACAATAGGTGTTCCTTTGTCTCCAGTGGGCCGATTGCCTTTCTAAGGCCATCTGCCCAGATGTCAATAACCCTTGCCACTAAGCCTCATGGGACCATTCTTCTCAAGCAAGGCAATTTTACATGGTCGTGCAAAAAGTCACCTCTTCACTGGAACATAGTTGAAGTACTAAATCTATAATAATCTGAGATCATGCTTATTGTCGTAGACACAAAGGAAACTCATTATGAAGAGAAATGGCAATGCATAGTCATGGTGCTTTCATCCCAAATCTCATTTTACAGATTGTATAAATTAAGCAGTTGCTATTTATATTTGGGTAGATATTTCACCTGGAGCTCATGATCTTAAAAAACTAGATGCAAATAAAATTTTAGAAAAGTGAACTTCCTTTCCCATTGATTTTTTAAATTTAAAAAAAAAAAAACAAAAAATACCAAATGCAAACATTCGCAATTTTTGATCATTAAGTTCTACATATATAATCAATAATTCACAATATCATCACATAGTTGCATATTCATCATCATGATAATTCCTTGGAACATTTGCATCTATTCAGAAAAAGAAATAAAAAGAAAACAGAAAAAAATTCATACATACCATACTCCCCACCCCTCCCCCTCACCGACCACCAGCATTTCACTCTAAATTTATTTTAACATTTATTCCCCCTATTATTCATCTTTATTCCATGTTTTACTCATCTGTTGATAAGGTAGATAAAAGGAGCATCAGACACAAGGTTTTCACAATCACACAGTCACATTGTGAAAGCTATATCATTATACAATCATCTTTAAGGAGGATGGCTACTGGAACACAGCTCCACATTTTCAGGCAGTTCCCTCCAGCCTCTCCACTACATCTTGACTAACAAGGTGATATCTATTTAATGTGTAAGAATAACCTCCAGGATAACCTCTCGACTCTGTTTGGAATCTCTCAGCCATTGACACTTATTTTGTTTCATTTCACTCTTCCCCCTTTTGGTCTAGAAGGTTTTCTCAATCCCTTGATGCTGAGTCTCAGCTCATTCTAGGGTTTCTCTCAATCCCTTGATTCTGAGTCCCAGCTCATTCTAGGATTTCTGTCCCACATTTCCAGGAAGGTCCACACCCCCTGGGAGTCATGTCCCATGTAGACAGGGGGAGGGTGGTGAGTTTGCTTGCTGTGTTGGCTGGAGAGAGAGAGAGGCCACATCTGAGCAACAAAAGAGGTTCTCTTGGGGGTGACTCTTAGGCCTAATTTTAAGTAGGCTTGACCTATCTTTTGTGGGGTTAAGTTTCATATGAACAAACCCCAAGATTGGGGGCTCAGCCTACAGCTTTGATTGTTCACACTGCTTGTGAGAATATCAAGAATTCAACTTGGGGAAGTTGAATTTTTCCCCTTTCTCACCATTCCCTGAAGGGGATTTTGCAAATACTTTTTTATTCACTGTTATTGATTTGTTTTTAGATTCAGAGATATTTTACTGACATGTCTTTAAATATGTAGCCATATTATGTGATTCTGAAAGCTATATATCAACTCTTTTCTCTTGCAAGTTAATATTTTAAACATAAATGCCACCTGTAAGGAGCTTAGTGGTAAAAGCTCCATGCATAGGTAATCCTCTTTCTCTAAATAATGGGGATTATAACACCTGCCTCTTATTTTGTTGTGAAACCCAGATTATATTACCTACGTGATTGCAACATACAAAATATTTTTCCCCCTATATCTATCATGAACAGCAAAAGACACCCATATTTTAAGATTTCCTATGATCCCAGCCATTGCTCTCTACTCCTCTTATTTAATGGAGGAACAGATCTATCAACATTTAAAATTACATTTTAGTGTTTTACCAGAATAGCCTCTGGGGTGGGGGTGGGGGAGAGAGAGAGAGAGAGAGAGAGAGAGACTAAATGCTTATAAACTTTAGATTCAGTCTACAGCTCCCTGCCCAATGTAATACAAGGCAGGGTTTTTGACATAGTTGTTCTCTCCCCCACTTTTTTCACCCTGTGTGGAAGGTCAATGTGGTCCCTTCCATCTTCTTCTTATAATGCTCATCAAACTTCTCATTCATGGCCACAGTAAAATGGTTTTTCCAGTCTCCAGGCATCCCTGAAGGACAACAAAGAAAGTTATGGAATGGATCATCACTCAGCCTGCACTTCCAACCACACAGCACATCATACCTGGGGACTCGTGCTTTCTGTTTTAAATTTCATAGAAGTGCTCTGCCTGGGCTACATTTTTTTCCAATTCCTATCCACTATTGGGTCATGGTGCCACCTAACACAGAATTCACAACTGGTTACTATGCCATTTTTCAGGGATGGTGAAAAGTCTTATGAGTTACCTTATTTGACAAAATGTTTCCTGTGGGTGAAATAATATAAAAGACACTTTATTCTTCAAATGTTATATTTATGTAATAGCGATCTTCTGCTAGCTGTTGTACCTTGGCTGTCCAGCCAATGCAGAAGTAATTAATCAATGAATTAAACTTTTATCTAAGTGTCCCCTATATTTTATTTCCAGTGGTTTCCTACTTCCCCACACCCCAATTTCCTGTACAGCAGATTAACCCAAAGTACTTGATAATAATGTAGAATTTTAGGTTATAACCCAGAACCAATGAATTAAATGAGAGGGTCTGTTTTTAAAGATTCTCAGGTGACTTTGATTCAATCAAGTGAAGCAGTATTTGGGACCCACTAGTGTAGTCCCCAATTCACTCTCTTATAATTAACTTTCGCATCTATTTTTCTATCTAGATGTTAATTTCTTGAGGACAGAAATAATGTCTCATTCATTCACTCATACATTCATTCATTCATTCACTCACTCAACAGGCATTTATTGAGTTCCTATGTTGCATGAGTTACTGTGCTAGGTACCAGTGGAACAAAGCCGGATGTGATCCTCTCTTCTGGGCAACCCATAGTTATGCTATGGAGACAGACAATGAGAACATATAAATGCTAAAAAACTAAGTGATAAACTAGAGCTCTGAACCAGCACAGTGGTGAACCAGAGGAGAAATCATATAGGCAGCTCAGAAGATACATAAGACTTCAGAGAGAAGAACATGCTTAAGTTGGATTTTCATATTTTCATGGGACTGTGGTTCTTAGAGTGACCAGCAGCATCAGCATCACCTGGGAACTTGCTAGAAAGACCTAATCATTCAGAACCTCTGGAGGTAGGGCCCAGCAACCTGTGTTTTAACAGTCCTCCTGGTGATTCTGATGCATGCTCAAGTTTAAAAATATCTGTCCTAGGATTTCACCAAGCAGGCAGAGAGAAAGAAGTAGTGATTTTCAGTTTGGTTGAAAGTTAAGTTCAAAATTATTTTGACCTAGAGGACAGAATGTATTTTAGAACTGAATTAAATAAAAGAGACACTACTGACCTTTCCTTAAGAATTTTGAGATGGTGTGATCAAATATGTAGGAAGGTGCAGAAGTTTGGATGGCCATAGGATTTTCCTTCATCACATCAAATGAGGTATGGTAGATGATATTATTTATAATTTCCTCTGATAAAGTTTTCTCCAAGAACTCCAACAGCTTGTGGATTTCACGTTTTGGATTCTGACCATAGAGGAAAATGATATCATTTTCATATAATAAAAAAAAAATGAGAGATGCTCTTAAGCTGTCCAATTTAAAAGACAGCCTATTGCATAAGATGTAATTGCCAGTGATCTTTCCTGGATTCTGAAACAACAACATTTCAGAATCACTTGCCTTTCAAAAATTTTTATTCTAAACACATACACACATAAAATTTCCCCTCACTTACATCTTTTATATCTTCATAGAAGAGGTAGAGGATACGGTGCTTGTCCTTTGCAGCCCACCATGCTTTCACGTGGTCATACCAGAAGCCATAAAGCACTGCAAGAGTTAAGAGCACCATTTGCTTTCAATACAAGGACCAAGCCCAAAGCAGGAAAATAAGTTATTATCCATTTGAAATAGTCTTCCATAACTGTTATTCAGCTGTAGCCATCTTTACAATTTAAAAAAGAGATTTATAACATGCATTTATTATATCTGACTTTGCCCACATAGAACACTTTTTGGGACTCACCTTAAACCATTAGGTGATTAAACAACACTTAATTTCCAGTTCAATTACCAACCCGGGCAGCTTAGTCTAAGGGCTAGAGACCTTCTGGTCTTACCTCGTAGCTGTACTGTGCACTTTGTAAGAGCAAATAACAAGGTGTGCAGCAGAGATGTGCCAGTGTCAATTTTAATTTCCATTTAAGGATTTTGTGTACTTGGTAAAAGTGGGATCGATTGCCTTTTAACCAGGTGTTAAAGAAATGTGTGGGAACCTGAATTAGCCAGTATCATATTTTCAATTCATTCCAGCGATGTTTTAGTGTCCCTGTTAGACACTTGAATCTTCCTGATTTTAGTCTGGCCAGTAGTTATAGAAACAGTAGTGCTCTATATTGAGTGTTTACTCATTGGATAAAGTAGACATGAAGCGTCATCTGAAGGATGATTAAAAAAAAAAATTGTCCAGTAGTGAAAGATCCACAAACCAAATAAGCAAGTGGGTAAAATTTCTCTTTGGAATTGACATGAGCAGAGATGTATATTTTAGCTGACTTTTACTATGTGTATATATTTATATAGGACTTAAGTGGAATCATTAAAAAACTCTTGGTTCCTTTTTCTCCCCATACTTCCTCCTCCCCTGCCTACTCTCAAAAATTCTCTATGCAAATATTGTGAAGTTCATTCAGGTGGAGTTCTGCCTAGATTTGTAATTTTTTTATGGTCATCTGTCTCTCTTCTTTCATCTCATTTGTTTCTAGAGAAATTGTTCCAACAGAGTTAACTCCTTTGAGTCACTTGCGCAACATGCTTGATGGATTATTTTTTAATTGGCTTTTCCATGGATTTCTGCTTTTATCCAATTTGCATTGAAGACGTCATTTCATTTTGATCTTTTGCTTTTCTGGAGAGAATAATGCTGGTCAAGTTGCTAGTAGGGGCTCTGAAATATTGTTATCCTGATTTTTTTGCAATGTATTTTTTGTCTCAGCTGTCTCTAATTGCTCTTAGGACAGGTTGAGCTGTTAAGGGTCATCTGGTCCCAATTCCTACTTGAAGTCAGTCATTTTTCCCAATACTCTGTCAGATGCTTGCTCAGGGACAGTCATATTGCCCAAGGACTGGGAGCTCTCAACATCACAAAGCAGTCATTTCATTGTTGAAGCTCTAGTTATTTGAGAGATATTCATGATATGCAATAGACACCGTGGAACTCTCATCCATTTGTCTGAATTTTGCCCACTTCAGCTACAATGAAATATTATAACCTTTCTGTATTAAAATTCTCTATCCTTAAGCAATTCTCGTAAACCTCTATTCTCTTCTATTTTCTCACTGTTCTTCTTCTGTTAAGATTTGTGAGGTCCTTACTGGTCTGATTTGACTTTTGGTCAATTGCTTTCCTGAAAGTTGTGGCCCTAAAGGGTTCACTTTTATTCTAAGTTATCCAGACATGATCTCATTAGGACTGAGGACAAGGTGCCATAAGTGCTAGTTCAAATTTGAAGATTCTGCCCAAGAAGTCTAAGATCACCCTAGTTATTGAACAGCCATAGATAAATACCAGTTGCAGAGGGTGCCATTGACATTGAAGTTTATGGAAATGGCACCATCCATGGTTGTGCAAAACACCAGTTTTGTATCTATACACAGTGGCACCTGCAGCCTCTGAACACTGTTAGACCAAAACTAACACAGGGTTATCTCATTACCACTCCACTGCCCCAGGTCTTTCCATGTGAACTGTTTCCTCTCCTTTTTCTTAAAGTTGAGGTTTGGAAGTATAAATCTAGGATTTGGGGCATTTCACCCTTGCCACTCTTATACCTCATATCACCTCATTTAAATTT